>JAQGBA010000386.1:0-37335 GCA_034698125.1 Prionchulus punctatus | reverse complement strand
AGAATACATCGGCACTTTTACCTCAATTTCGAAAAAAATGGACTTACGACGTTCTTGCGTTGGACGCCTCAATTATTTTGGTTTCTTATGTTTCTTGGAATATCATTTGCTGTTTGTATGGCAGAATCTTGTACTAACTGGCAACATGCAACTTATCAGGGCTATATGACTACAAAAAAAGCTATTGATATACTATGCTTGAGTTACTGAAATGGGAGGAGTTGGTATTGTTTTCCAGCTAGCTAGATGCATATGTGAAAAAATTATCAATTATCAATTCTTGAAACAATTGATATTGATATAATCAATTTATCAATATCAATTTTACATTATCAATTTATCAATTTATCAATTATCAATATCAATTTTACATTATCAATTTATCAATTTATCAATTATCAATATCAATTCCAAAACAATTATTTTTCCATCAATAGTTGACACAAACTTGGTTGTCTACCGGGTTTAAGTAAAATTACTCGACGATTTTTTTGTGTTTGTTATTATACATTTTTATTAACTTACGCATCAAATTTCCAAATTTCGAAATACGATTTGCACGCTCTGTCTAGTTTATACAGCGCATGTGGATTTTTATGCATATTTAGCAGACAGCTTTACGCGATCGCTTTTAGACGACGCGAAATTTGTTTGTTCCGGCGCGGATTCGGTGCGACGAAATTGGTTTTTTTGTGTCGAAACAATCATGACAACGTCGCCGCTGACGAATTGTAGCAGCCACGCAGTCGTAATCCGGCACGGCGAACGATTGGACAGCGCCGACGAAAATTGGCAAAGGAATTTTCCCGACTACCCGCTCGACGATTGTCCGCTGTCCGAGTACGGCGAGCGGCAAGCGTTGAAAGTCGCCGAAGAGCTGGCCGAATTTACGCCTCGGGCGGTTTTCGTCTCGCCGTACGAACGATGCATAAATACGATCGGTCCGGCGTCGATGCAGGGCAATTGGCGATTGAAATTGGAGCCGGGCTTGGGCGAAATATTGGACGAGCCGAATCATCCGCCTCACTATCTCTACCCGTTCAGCATAATAAAATACTACAATCAGTACAAGTTCGACAAGAAATACACGCCGGTGAAAGAGGCTTTCTCGCTGAAACCGGAATTCACCGTGAAACAATGCGAAAAACGCGTCAGACACGTCGTCGATCAAATCATGATGACCCACGGCTGCAAGGGTATCGTGTTCGTCACTCATCGTTACGTGTGCAACATGATCACGTTCATGTACACTGGCGAGAGTTTGAAATTCGAGCCGGGCATGATGGCGTTCTTGAAGCCGTTGAACAAACGATGGATCGTCGATTTCGTGATTCAAACTTAAAACAAACAAACGAAAAAATTTTTGCCCTGTCTAATTAACTTTCTTGCCGTCTAATCGAGTTTTTGCGACTGTCTAAATCAACTTCTTGTCTTTTCCAACTTAAAATTGAATTTTGCGTTTTTGTTCCGATGAAATTTTGTTCCGAGTTATGTTAATATGTTGGTTCGATTTTAATTTTATTTTCGATTGTATTCCGATGACGATGTGAAATCAATGTTTTATTTTTTTGTTCGTCGATGTTGGTTCGATTTTATTTTGTATGTTGAATGAATTGTGAAATTGAAATAGGTTTGACGAAATTATGTGATAATTCATAAAATTCCGCAAAATAAAACTAAATAAAACATAGTAGCTTGAACGCGAAGTGGCTAGCGCGCGTTCCTCGCTGTTATTACTTGTTAATTTCGATATCTTTATCAAAAGTGATCTTTATTTAAAGCTTTTGAGTCTCTATCAGTTTTCAGTCAGTTTAGTCACGATTCGACAACAATAATAGTTCGCAACACAAAAATGTAAACAAACCGTACAATTTGGACAAATAAATGGTTTAGACTGTGAGCAAAAAAACAACAAAATACTGCAGCCAAAATTGGCGGGAATATTTTCAAAATACATTTGTCCATAATCATTTTCCCCCGAAATTTGCCCCTTTTATTGACCAGAGGGAAAACATCATCCACTTTTGGAAGTTTTCAATAAGTACCCAAAATGTTGACCTATCGTTGGAAAAATTTTGCTAAAAGTCGAACGATTTTCCTTTCACAAATCTAGGTTGGTAAAAGTACTCGGTTCGAAATGTTTTGTAATCGCTTTCGTGTTCTCAAGTACGTTTTGAGGAAAATACGCTTGATCTCTCCTGTACAAAATTGTACGTTTCTACTTTGGTCGCGAAAACATTTTTTTCAAACACTTTTTCGAGACTGGTCGGAAATTGATCCCATGGGATACTGTACTGAAAAGGAGCCGCTGAAAGGGTTGGCGTAAGTTACAGTAAGACTATAGTTCGCTGTTTTCCATAATTGCAACCGCAAAATGTGTCCAACTGAGTTTGCTTGGTTTGCGTTCGCGAAAAACGGCAGGAATTCAATTTTAAATCTAAAATGTCAATAAGGAAGATTTTTGCTCGTTTTCGAGCAAAATTCAATCATTTACTGTTTGTGTTTCGTTTTTCGTTGGACTTGTAGCTGAACAAATCCATTTTCACGGTTCCCATATAATCAGCGGTTTTTGGAAGTGAAAATTGTCTTTCATGCTGAAAATTCAGATCGCATATAATAATGTTTGGGCTCGAAACCGAAAATAGACTCAATTTAGTTAAAATGGGACACTTTTTGGGTTCATTTTCATATCTATCAATGAACACCCCGTCGTGACATTCGGACATATATTATATTCACTCGTTGACATTTTCGGAATCTTGATTAATCTTCTTTTTTTGAAAAAGACCGAAAGTAAGGTCGAAGAAACAAATTTCGTGCCCGCGGGCTATTGGTATGTGTCAAAATAATTGATCAACAATTTGTTGATTGGATCGAAAATATACTCCGATAACGTGTTAAATGGTCACACTTTGTTAATCGCCAACGACATAAAAAACGCGCATACTTTTCTTAAAGTTTGTGCGCCTGAAGGGTGAAACTTTTCAAAGTGTTTGCAAAGTTTTTAATTTCAGATTTGGCTGTACTACGAACTATTGGTCTAAATGTTTTGAATGAAATTTTTAATTCGGATTTATGCGAACGTCCAACGATATTGTTTTCGGTTGTATCTCGAGGTAGCGCGCGTTTATCTACTTTAAAAACAAAAATACTTCACTGGCTCGATCGACTTCCATCGATTTGCTCGAGCAACAGTTGATTTCATGGATTTCACAAAAACAAGAATGATGACTTCAAATGTGCTGTTGTGAGCACTTCTTTGATTTAGGAATGGAGTCGATTCATCCAAAAAGGCGTTGCAATTCGTGTCAGCCAAATCGAACTTATCCGATCAAGCTAAATCGCAAATCGTCGCTTGCGAATCGTATTCATTGCCGAATTATAAACAAAAGCTGTCAAATATAGAGGTACTTCAGAAGTGGCTAAGTCACTCGATACAGCCACATGCCGAGTGGATTTTTCGCTTGCGCATATTTAATTAAGGACCATTTCGACGAGTGGCAAAGTAATTTGGACGATTGGAAACAAAAACGTCGCTGCGTCTTGACGACATCGGCGCCTGCAACTCAGCGGACCATTTCGCCCTTGCTTTTCGAATTCGAATTCAACGAATTCGAACAATGCAAACAGAAGTGGAAATCCAGTTGCAGCAAAACGAGGTACCGCGTAATACTTACTGTACGGTTGGATTCGCAGGTGGGGGGGGGGGGGTCACTAATATAAAAAATATACCGACTATAGACCGGTCCCAGGGTTTAATTCCTCGCTGGACATCATCGTTTTGAGTACCAGTGTAGCGAGTTATTTTTGCTTTTCAATGTCAACAGGTTGCGCTTGCGTTTTTGAGTGTTCGGGTCAGAAAGAAATTTTCGTTTTCAAGGGTGTCTCCCTGATTCTGAAGCGAACAAAACCCAGAAACATCAAGTTTCGTGAAGCTAATGAAAAAAAGAGGTGTCCATTTTGAAAAGATTAATTCGAAAATAATTAGCCAATTCCTTTGCGGCGCTTGTTACGCGATTTTTGAAACTAATTTTCGACCGTTATTTGATTTAGTGATCAACGACGCGGATATTGCCGAGAAAACGAACAAGTAAGAACTTTTTGCGATACGCGGACGCCGGGTCGTGATCCCGTTGTTTACAAACAGAAAATGTGTCCTCGGACTAAACTTACGACTATTTTAAAATCGCACGCCTAATTAAATCAAAATAATCGCCCGAAAGTGAACTGGCTGCGCGCTGTTTTCGTCAACTTTCTCCATCGAGTCGAACGGAATAGTGTAACTTTTCTCATTCGTATAAAATTAAACGCCAACACGCCTCGCCGCTGGCCATCGATCAAAAATGGTTTGCGCCGGGCGCCGTTAAAGTTTACCGTTTCTCTAAAAACTTCGCCTCGGGCGCCTCGAAGGTGACGTGCGCGAATTGACCAGGTCGACGAGGCCAGTGGCCGATACGTGCGCTGGTCGCGACGTTTCAGGGGTTGATTTCGATTTCGTCGCGACGATGTTTACCACGCCGTTTACGTCTCGTCGTCCATCGGCCAATTTGTCGCGCACGTCTTTGACCATTACGTAGTTGTTTATAAGGTCGATAGCACTTGAAACATTAACTCGACCGGCACAATATAGGATCATTCAGTTAGTTACCCTTGTTGGCTCGAGTCGTTTTTAAAAATGCGAGAAAACATGCGACAGCAGAGAAAAGTAAGAATGAGGACAGATCTTTTGTTTTTAATGAGTGTTTCAATCGAAAAGTTGAGGCTAAAGATGTCCGGATTCATCTGACTTCCTGCTGTTTGGCAGAACAGCCTTCGAGATACTGAAAATCGGATATTTAGCTAATGAATCATCAGGTTTCGAGCCGTTGCAGACTTCATGCAGTTCAATTGATGTGCAAGATTTGAAGCTGTTGATGCATCGGACTTGTTGCATTTTGATACATCGATGCTGTTGATGCTGCAAATTTCAAGCCATTTGTGCAGCAGCAAACTTCAACTGTTGACGCGAGATTTGATCTCTTTGAAACATCAGATCATCAGATTTTTAGCTGTTGGTGCTTCGGATTTCGACCCATTGATGCATATGACGTGATGCTGTTTATGCGTTTAACTCATGCTGTTGAACAAACAGACTTCTTCCTGACGCTACAAAAAGAGTTCATGCTGTTGATGTATCCGACTTGTTCTTTCTGAAACATCAGATCATCAGATATATTAGCTGTGATGCTTCTGATTGCGAGCCATTAATGCATCTGACTTGATGCTGTTGATGCATTGAACTTCATGCTGTTGAAAAAGCAGACTTCTTGTTGATGTTGCAAGAAGAGTTCATGCTGTTGCTATGCCGGATATTCTGCAACCGACATCAAACTTCTTGCTTTTTATTTCATGTTGTTGATATATCAGACTTCTCGTTGTTGTTCGCTGTTTCATCAGATTTCGCTTGTTGTGAATCAACTCTTTTTTTTGTTACAGATTTGCGATATTGGCGGTCAAACAAGTTTTTTAACCGTACCCTTGCCCGTTATAAATTCAAATTTATCGTCGCTGAAATCGTCCATCGGCGTAAAATCGACATACAAACAGGAAAATTCGTTATCCAAAGACTCGTCGCCATATTTTTTAGTATGATTGGCTTCCACGGCGGAGAATCGGCCGATAATTTCGTGATTCATTTTTTAGCACTCAAGCGCTGTTGATCAGTCGCCAAAACGTAAACTTAGCGGCGAACAAGTGTTGCAAAAAGCAGCACTTTTCGAAAAGCTAGCGAACGCAACTACGCCTTTATCAGTGGATAATAAAAGTTTCCATAAAACGCCGTCTCGACTACAGTTCATTACTGTAGAATCGGCGCCGACTACAGTATCCCAGCCCGCGAAGCAGTATCCGACTGAAAGGTAAAAGTTTTGCAGATTCTAGTGAAATCAATTTCGACATGGTTCAGCGGTAATAGCGACCGTAAATATTTTTAGAAAAGTTTCATTCTATTCAAATCGACTGGTCGACGACGTCGGCGATTCGGGCGTTGAAACGAATCGCGAAAGTTCGCCGAGCAGGGATAGCAGGGAAAGTTCGTCGCCGAGAAGTAAATGCTTTTTGCTTGCTTGAATCAATGCCACGCACGAAATCTGCTTGAAATGATGTGCAATCGGGTCATTTTGTGTTTCAGGCAACAGTAGTTCGGAGAACGGCGACAATATTCCAATTCCTACCAGACGCAAAGTTAAAAACTGCTCGGCACCCGTTCAGTTGGAGATAAGCGATCACTTTTTGGACAGCAAATGGAAATACCAGCGAAAGGAAGTTCAGGTACTGTTCTTACGAAGTCATAAACCTTCTTTTAAATGGGGAAACTCAACTTGCAGCACTGTAAACCACTGGCAATCAACAGAACAAGTCACTGGAAACTTTGTTTCACGCTGCCTTTTTTGTTTCAGAAATCTTTCGAAGAGTTGAAAGTATGTATTCAACTTAGCGCCGAAAATCGCGACAGGGGATTCGGATTCACGTTGAAAGGCGGTCGAGAGAAACGCGAGCCGTTGACCGTCGAGACGGTGATCAAGGCCAGCGGCGCCGACAAAGTCGGCATGCAAATCGGCGACCAACTTTTGGAAATAGACGGCGATGACGTCACTAACCAATTTTTGACGAAAGTGAATCCGACGATACGAGAAGCGATGAAATCTGGTGAAATCGAATTGCGATTGAAACGAAGCTGTCGTAAGCACATTTTCTTACAGTCTACACCACTCTTGGTTACTGGAGAAGTACTGTAGGATTACTGTAGTTTACTGTAATTTTTTGCCTTAGATGTATTTTCGAATGGTTCTAATGGTGGGCCGGCGTCGCCGAAGGAGTCCGAATCTAGCGCTGATTCGCAGGTACCGTTCAGCGAACGACGGTCGGTGTTCGAAAAGGAGAAACAGGACAAGCCTGAGCATCAAGCCAGAGCCAATAAAAATCGACGCCACAGTACTCACACGAACGCAAATTCGATTTCGATCGCGACCGAATCGAAGCGAATCAGGCACCGAAGTGTCGACGCGGGAACGGATAGGTATCCAAAAATCGAAACGAAAGTCGACGAATCGCCGAAGGCGTTCGGCGTGACCAAGCCTTGCTACAGTACGCCGGTTATTAAATCGACGAGTTTCAAACGGGCTAACGCCGAAAATTCGCCCGAAATCGTCGACAACGGTCGAGAATCGAAATCAACGCCGACAAGGGACTATCGCGTGACGTCGTTGCACGAAGAACGGTCGGTGGGAAAAATTTTGGATTTCGTTCCGGAGAGCGAACGGTACCGTCGCTCGCCCGAATTCTCTTACAAAAGCGCCATTCACGGACCGCAGCCGTTCGTATCGAAGGTCAACGAGCAAGGTACAGAGAACTGTAGTTGATACAGTAATCTATAGTTGATACAATAATCTATAGTGAGACTGTTACTACAGTTGATGCAGGAGTATTCAGTTGATACTGCAATATATAGTTGAAACAGTATTTTATAGTTGACACTATTATCTAATTTTATTACCATTGAACTGTAGTCTGACCAGTTTCATGTTTTAGAAGATTATCAGTGGCGCAGAGAACGGGAACGAGTTATGGCGAGGGCCGGTACGACGGACGCAGTTACAGTAAGAGCAAGCGCCGTCGATGTTGTATCGCAAGTGCAACATCCGCAGAAACTCATCGTTAGCAATGGATGCAACGACGGCCCGACAGTTGCACTGGCTAGGCACAAAACCTCAACTGGCGTTGCACCTTCGACAACGAGTTTCATTAGCGAAACGAAATCGGTACCTCGGCACAAGACATCAACTGGAATTGCGCCGGTGACCGCTGGATACGGTCATGTTTTCGAGAAAAACAGCGGAACTATCAAAAACACCGGCACTGGTTCGTACTACGATCCCAGCGTCAAAAATACTGTGTATGGGTCTCACAAGGAAACCAATGGACCTTCTCAACTGTACGGTTCCAGTAACTATAGTTCACCGTCTCCGGTACGAAAATCGCCTCATGATGCCGTTAAAGTGATCGATAAGTGGTTGACGCCGAAGCTGAAATCGCCCGATTTAGTAAACGACATTCAATTTGTAAGTCACTAATCTCTCTCTATGGTCATTGTCGGTAGTTGTTGATAGCGTCGTCTATAGTTGCAGACATTTATGATCATCTATAGTTGATGACATTTTGCTTGTTTAGGATTACAATCCAACTCCTTCTCCGACCATAGCACCTCAAAGCGACTCGTCGTTCGTTCGAAAGCAAGATCACGAAATGGGCGTCACTTGCGTGAAGGCAAGTCAAATAATTAGTTTTCTCATCGACTTTACCCGCTTCTTTTCCCACCGAGCATGAAAATCAACGGTAACTCAATCGATTATGCATGAATATGCAAATATCATTTCTAGCGTTACACCACACCCAAGGACGATCATCAGCAGACTCGATCGGTCGCCTGCGCATCGCCGATCGGCAATAAAAATGACGCGCCAATTCGAAAAATGAGCATTCCGAACACTTCTTGTCAGCCGCAATCGGTGCCCATGTCGCATACAGTAAGACATCCGTAGAGAAAAGAATGTACTCAATAGTTTGGCTACAGTTGGCCAAAGTACAGTACGCCTCTGTGATCTTTTAACATTTTCATACTACTGCATATTAATCTGTGATTTTCGGGTTGTTCGTTCATTTTTTGTGATGTTCAGGTTAATAAAAATTTTAACAATAATAGCCCGTTATACTAATGGCCATGGAAGATTAGCTAGATTACGTTTAGCTCTCATTTGTGTTCGTTTTCGCATTCGCTCTCATTTGTGTTAGTTTTCGCATTCGCGCCACGTTCCGTTTATATGTGCTTATATTCGTTGTGATTCGCAGGTTAACGATAAAATTAACGTACGCCAAATAAAGTACAGTAGTACTCGTCGATTGCGCAATCGTTTGAAGGAGGCCAGAGAAGAGTTTTATGGGTTGAAAAAATCTGCAAGTCTACAACTAAACTTGAACAGCGCTTCAACCGCAGAAGCGGCGGACGGTAAACAAAAATTACTGTATTACAGTAGCTAGCTTTCACAAAAAACAAAAATGTCGCCGTCTAAGGAGCTGAAACGGGCAAATACTCCAATTGACCGTCCAAATTGTATTTCTCAATATCATTAATAATTGCCTTTCTCAGAATGTCGCTGCGATTGTGATGCCAAAGCGTTGTCTCGTCGCGAAAAGCTAAAAAAATTCACCTATCAGATCACCGTCCAAGATCCCAGGAAATCCATAGCTAGGCCTTTGGCAGTTCGCCAAGAGCGATCTATCTTAATCGTACAAGTTAGAGCCGATGACAGCAACGAACGATTCGAATCGACGGTACTTTACACTTATTGCGTTTCGGTGTACACTGACTATAGTTCTCTTTACACTGACTCTACTTCGCTTTACACTCCTCTTCTTTTTTTAACCAATCGCTTTACAACTATCGCTTTTTTGTCCAGTTAAAAAATCAACGAGATTTTTGTTTTTCGCTTCTACTATTGCTTCATTAAAACTATCACCGCCGGCAATTTTCGTTTCTTGGCGAGGATCTCGACTTGGAAAACAAAAAACGTGTTCTCTTCTTAGACTCAACAGTGCCAGAACGGTTTTATCAACAGCATGCCGATCTATAGAGTCGAACGATCGCAGTCCAGCGGCGTTGTCATGTCTAACGGCGTAAACAACGTCAAACCTGAACGTCAGTCGGCGGGAAATTTAAAATATGAACACGTCGAAAATAATGTCAATTATCCAGAACGAAAATCTTCCGCGGGAAATTTAAAATATGAACGTTATGGAGAAAATTCGAAATGCGATCATCCAGAGCGTCAAATAGCTGGAAATTTGAAATATGAACACGACAATAAATTGGAGGCAATGGGCCCCGTTGCCAACAGTTACGGTATACAAAAGTCCGCCTCCGACTACAGTATGACGAAGATGACGAACGGTACCAAAATGAGTCGCGTCATGAATCGAAAGGTGTCCAAAGAGGAATCGCCGCCCATGGACCGTTACGGGTCGCCGATGATGTTCGAACAAGTAAAAAATGGCAATCAAAGAAAAATGTCGTTGGAGGAACAAATCGAGGCCGTTACCAGTTTGGCTAATCGAGCGTTGGGCGAACCTGCGAATCACGTCGACAGTATGAACAAACATCGACCGCCGCCCAGTCCGAAATTTCCTACAGTAACTTCGAATGGTCAGGATCAAGCGATCGCTGTTAGCGATCGTCAGATGTGTTCTCATTGCTCAAAAGAATTGGGTAAATAGACAATGGAAAACCAGTGTAATGTAGTGTCGAATCAGTGAAAATCCAGTGGTTTCCCATTGTAAATCCAGTGGGTTACGGAAACCAGTGGGTTTTTTTATTTCTCCAATAGAAAACAGTGGTTCGTGAGTGGAACCACTGGAAATGCAGTGATTTCATCGAACTAACCACTGGTATCCTCAATGGAACCAGTGTATAATCCGTGATTTCATTGACGGAACCTTTGAGAACCAGTGTTTTCACTAGTGGGGCCAGTGGAAAATCAGTTGTTTCATTAGAGGAACCAGTTGAAAACCGGTGGTTACATGAGTGCATCATGTGACATATGGTTTAACTTTGGAGAATTGTTTCTCTGTATGTTTACTGTTGGTGTGAATTGCAGGTAAAGGAGCGGCTATGACAATCGAATCGTTACGCATGTTTTTCCATGTGCCATGTTTCAAATGTTTCGTTTGTGATCTGCCCCTCGGTGATGGTTCCCACGGGGCCGACGTCAGGGTTCGCGCCCGCAAGTTGCACTGTCAAAAATGTTACAGCAGCGTCGAAAGTGAATAAACCATTCTTCATTCAAAATTAGCCACTGAATATTTTTACTATATTTTCGTTTTTCAGATGGGCTTCGTTGCAGCGCCGTATGAACAAAAGTAAATTGACTGTATTTTAATTGGTGCTCATGTATACGAAATTTTAGGCATGAAAACATGATTTTTGTACACATTTCTAATTCCCATTTGCATTTATTCAGTCATTATTAGGTTTTATCTGAAAAATATTTGTTTGGGTATTTAATTTTATTGTACCGTGTATTCATGCTTGGCTGGTTACCATTTATCATGTTTGTTCATGTATCAATCTCTACAGTCCGCGGAAAGTAATCAGTGATTTTTTAATGAAAATAAAATTATCTAAATTCTTCATACGGTACCAACTGTTAGCAGACAGTACCAGTGCTTTACATATTAGTGCCAGCGGTTTCACAAGTAGAAGCAGTGCAAACTATAGTCCAGCAACGATTTTCCGAGTGGTACCGCCTGATTTACAAGTGAATCTAGTGGTTTTTGCTAATGGAACCAGTGGCTTACCAGTGGAATCAGCGATTTAACCAGTGGTCTCTGTTGCTTGATAAGTGGAACAACTTCATTTACAAGTAGAACCAGTGGTTCTACAAGTGGAATCAATGCTTTCATGACAAACCAATAGTCTCACTAACTTAACCAGCGGTCACCGGCCCGTTCAACTATTGGTACTATAGATCCATAAATGAAACCAGTACTCGTCTCGAAAAGTTTCGATTCATGTCACTAAACTTCGTCGATGAAGCCACTTTCCGTGTTCAACATTTTTTCGTCGATCAACCATGTAAAACGAATCCGTTTTTGTGTGCGCGCAAACAAAATTGAGACCATTTATTAACGCTTCAAGGATAAATACTAATTCAATGAAGTTCTGACAACTTTAACGAATGTCGCCTTTTCGAAAAACGTTCGCGACCGCGAACGAAAAAGAAACCGGCGCGAAAACGACGCGGAAAAGTTTTTTTCGTCGCTCACTGTCGTTCGATTCGGTCCAAAAACGAATTCAAACGAAATGCGACCAGTGACCGACCACAGAATACTGTAAAACCATAGTGGACTGTATCTATTGGCCAGTAAGCCTACAAAGGCTGATGGCTAGTTACCGCGACTCACTAAGTGACCACTGGCGTACTGTAGACGCCGACCTTGACCGTTTCAAAAAAATGACCCACTAAGTACAGTTTTTAGCGCGAATCGGTTTCGAGCGACTGCCTTACCAGAAAAAAACCAACAGTTGGCCAAAAAAAAAGTTTCCAAGTAGGAAGTGGACTTTCACCGAGCAAAATTTGACTATTTTCGTCGCTGGCTACGATGCTCATCGGGCGATTTTTATGACGGCGCGCGCGTGCGACTTCAATTGACCGTCGTCCGGAATTTTCTCAACTATTTGTCCCATCGAAAAATTTACTTTGTTCGTTTTAGTAAGAATCAAGGACGTCTTAAGTTTTCGTTACACACAGTCGATCGTCGACGACGGATTTTTGCCCGCCGCTCGCTCGAGTGCCGTACAATTGCTCGGTCGGCGTCGAACGCGGTCGGCTAGGGGGTCGGCGAACAAGCGTTGCGAGGCTTTTTTCAGTTTCAATAGAAAAGCTTAGGAAAATCTGTGATTTAGTTCCGATTTTCAATCGACTTACTGTACGACCATCGACGTCGGTCTCAGTGACCATAAGCGACATTGTCCGTGAGTGACCGTTAACGACATTGTCAGTGTCCATTAACGTCTCGGCCGGTGACCATTAGCCACACTGCTAGTGCCCGTTAGCTACACTCCAGTGCCCGTTAACGACTTCGCCAGCGACCACTTGCGCCATTATCAGTGACCATTAAGGACATTACCAGTGACCAACATGTCGGCCGGAAGTGGCAGTACGATGACCAGTTTGGAAAACGACAGCGGCATTTCGGAACCGGACGAGGAACATCAAAATTCCCTGTCTTACGAAAATCGAGTGGGATTATCGCACGATTTACGATTTTTATCCGGCATGCCGGAATTTTGCGACGTTCTGTTCCTGGTCGGCGAGGAACGCGTGCCGGTCTACGGCGTTAAGGCGATTTTGGCGATACGTAGCAGGTCCGTTTTTGATTCACATGAAAAATAATGGATTTATCAGCATTTTTTATGTTTCAGAGTGTTTTTCAAGTTATTGCTCGATCCAAAGAATGTGGCGAAGCAAAATTCGTCCGGAAACGCCGCTTCCGGGCAAAAATCATCGCCGAGCAGGAGATTTTTGCAAAAATCGTCGTTCAGCAGTTCACTGTCTAATTTATTCGTCCATTCGTCGTCGAACGGCGCGCAAAATGTAAGCAGCTAGTGAATATCTTTGTTTTTGCATCGGGTTAGTTGTCCATCGGCTAGACTCGCTGGACAAACAATGACCGCTAGTTTAGCCCATGAAACGACTTTTTATCCGACTGAGAAAGTTGTAGGGTCCGAAAGCCGGTCGAGGTTGCACGAAAATTGTCCCAACTTCGAACGAAGTGTCCTTGGCGACAAAAGGGGGCGATTGACTTTTCGATGAGAAAATCGTCAGAAAATTTTATATAGATTTGTTTGCGCGATTAAAAATATATCGGCTGGTTTTCTTTTATACTCTCTTTAAAATTTATACCGACCGACTTTTTGTTTTTCTTACTTCAATTACAGCAAGGACCTTCGACGAGCGGGCAAAAAACTGTCATCGAAATAAACGATTTCGAAGCCGACGTATTCAAACAGCTCTTGGAATACATTCATACGGGCACCGTCGTCTTACGAACGCGGACACTTTTAGGTACGTAATTGCAAAATAAAGTGAATGACAAATTCGGTAATAGTGACATAATTTAACTGACACCCGGTTTCCTCGGTTGTCCTTGAACTGTAGACAGTACGTAAGTGAATCAGCTGTGCGACTCAAAGGGAAAAAGATTATGGCTGAAAGATCCGTAATGAATCATTAGTTAATTATTAGTGAAGCAAAGATCAAGCATGAGTGAAGCACGTTCAAGCATTAGTGAAGCCCTGATTAAGCGTTAGGACGCACTTATCAAGCATTAATAAAGGACTGGACTAGCATTAGTGAAGCACTGGTAGATCATTGGAGAAGCAGTCGTCAAGCATTAGTGAGGCACTGGTAGATCATTAGAGAAGCACTCGTCAAGCATTTGTGAAGCACTGGTCATTACTGAAGCATTGATCGATCATTAGACTAGCAATTTTGTCCGATAACGACAGGAAGTACCCATTTCGCGTGAAAGCAGACAGATTTTTTGCTTTTTCAGGCTTAATCAACGCTGCCGAACATTTCGGACTGGAAGAACTTCGACGAGCCTGCGCCGACTTTTCTCAAAAGTGCATCAATCTCGATACAGTATGCCCGCTGCTGGTCACCGCCGAACGGTACATACAGTACAAGTCGACAAAGAATTTTGTACAAAAAGTACGCTCGTTCAAATTCGGATTCATTTTTTTGATTCGCAAACGACGCTCTAAATATCATTAAAGGTGTTCTCTAAATATCTAAATATCTCTAAATATCATTTCAGGTGTTGGAATTTGTTCACGAGCACTCGGATCAGGTACTGAAACTGAACGATTTCGTCCATTTGCCGTTGCACGTCGTCGAATTGATAATGGCCAGATGCGATTCGCAGGCGTCCAATTTGAACAAGTACCGATCGGCCGACCGATGGTCGAGACACCAGGCCGTGGAATTTCCGGAAAAGACCTATAGACAGTTGATGGTCGAACATTTCGTGAAGTACATTTCGTTCCATTTGCTGCCTACGCCGGTCCTGATGCGCGAAGTCCGGCATCTGAACATCATCAGCGATCAGCAGCTGATGGCCGCATTGGCGTATCAGGCCGATCCCGGAAGTCTCAGCCCTCCGGCGATGCGCAGGATACGAGCGCAGCAACCGAGAAAAATGGCGTCGAAATCCGTCGATAGTTCGCAAAAAAGCCACTATAGCGAGTCGCTCGAGCAAAAAATCGAACCAGACTATCAAGAAATCGGCGCCGACAAGCGAATGACTGTGGTGCACATCGACTACGAAGACGAGGCGTACGATAGTTCGGGTCGAGCGAAAAGTTGCTCGAAACTGTTCGTCGGCGACGACGAAAAAGAAAAATTTTAACTATTATCGGTTCTCAATTACTTTATTCCGGTGTACTTTTCCGTTTGTAAAGGTCTTGTTTTTGTTTTAATTTATTGCGTCATTTGCATAAACTCGTACTACAGTAAAACATGGGCTAGAAAATTTTCTTTTAATAATTTACTAACGCTCAGGCAAAAATATCAAAAAGCGGTATCCACGTCGCCCAACTCGACGTATACGGATTTCAGTTGGGTATAGCTTTCAATGGCGGCCGTGCCCAATTCTCGTCCGAAGCCGGACATCTTGTATCCGCCGAACGGAACCTCGACCGGCTGCACGTTGTAATTGTTGATCCAAATAAATCCCGCTTGCAACTGAGAAACGACTCTGTGAGCCTTAGCCAAGTTGCTAAACAAGCAAAAAACAATTTAGTTCAATTCAATTTGATGCTACAGTTGGATATTAAACTGAAAGACTATAGTTGTAGATTGTATTTGAGGACTACAGTTGAGGACTATAGTGGTGGACCACAGAAATGAAGGACTATAGTTGAGGACCGCAGTAATCGAGGACTATAGTTGAGGACTATAGTTGAAGACCACAGAAATGGAGGACTACAGTTAAGGACTATAGTACTAAAGTTAAGGACTATTTTATTTGAGGACTATGGACTATAGTTGATTCAAATTACTTCGTAAAAACTCCAGCTGACAATCCGTACGGAGTATTATTAGCTCGTTTGATGACGTCATCTTCGTCGTCGAACGGCAGCACGCTCATGACGGCGCCGAAGACTTCCTCCTTGGCAATTTGCATATCATCTGTAACGTCGGTTAGGATACAGGGCGATATGTACAAGCCGTTTTTGATCTTCTCGTCGGTCATCTTTATTTGTTCGCCGCCGCACAACACTTTAGCACCCTGAAAAACAAAAAAAACCACTGGCCTCAGCGGTTATCTACGCCGAAATCGAATTTTTCGTACTTCTTTCTTCGCTGTTTCGACGAAATGAAGAACTTTTTCCAAATGTTGTTGAGTGATCGTCGCGCCTACTGTAGTGTCTTCGTTGAATGGATCGCCGACTTTTAAATTCTTCGTCTTTTGTAAGAGTTTATCCAAAAATTCCTTGTAAATGTTTTTATGAACGTAAACTCGAGTTCCGTTGGAACAAACCTAAATGTGACACGACACAGTGAGCAAAAGATCACAAATTTTTTTGTTTTTGAAATAGTTTACCTCGCCCTGCGTTAGAAAGTTAGCCATCATGGCTCCTTTTATGGCGTTGTCCATATTACAATCGTCGAAGATGATCAATGGACTTTTGCCGCCCAATTCCAAGGTAACTTTTTTCAGGGTCTTGGCGCATACTTCCATGATTCGTTGACCGGTGGGCACTGAGCCGGTGAACGAAATTTTAGCAATGTCTTTAGAATGGACCAGCGCTTCGCCAGTGTCTTTTTCACCCTAAAACAAACGAATTTCTCGTCGTCGCTTGCTATTTATCGAGCGTTTTTCTGCAACTTATATACTTGAACGATGTTGATGACACCTTTCGGAACTCCCGCCAAAGTTAGGATCTCTGCTTGGACCACCGGCGTCAGCGGCGCCCACGGCGAGGGCTTATAAACGAAGGTATTGCCGCAAGCCAAAGCCGGAGCGACTTTCCAACTGCAAGTCTACAAATAGAGACAAGAAATTTGTTTTTGAAATAATAGCCAGTGCAAATATTGTACTTGGAAAGGATAGTTCCAAGCTCCCACGCCTCCGCAAACTCCCAACGGCTCTCGGCGGGTGTAAGCGAAGTTCAATCCGCCGGACATTGGCAAATGATCGCCTAAAACAAAAAATCTGTCAAAAATATCACTGACTGTAATTCTATTCAAGCAATTACCGTGAATGTTAGCAGCCAAGCCTCCGTAGTAAGCGAATGTCTCAGCGGCGTACAGTATGTCGATTTTGGCCTCGTAAATCGGCTTGCCATTGTGAAGAACCTCTAGCGCCGCAATATCGTCTATATTTTCCTAAAACACGACTAGCCGGTGCAATAAATTTGTTTTCCGAGTAACGTGTCCGGCATTTTCCTGTTACTTTCATTATTTCCGACGCCTTGCGCAAAATATTGCCCCGTTCCAAGCCGGAAAGCTTCGACCATCCGGGGAAAGCAGCTTTAGCAGCCTGGACAGCACAATTCACATCGTCCGCGCTGGACGCGCTACATTCGACCAGTAGGTTTCCTATGAAAATTTCGCTGTATGCAAACAAAATAACTTGCAAATCAAACGCGTTTTTTTTCAGTACCTGTTGATGGAGCGATCACTTTAAATTTATGACTGGCTTTCGAAGGTGTCACTCGCTCGCCATTGACGAAATTCAAATTGTCAGCTACAGTTTTTGGAACTTTGTACGACGACATACTGCGAAAATGCGAGCGAACCGCACCGGCGACGAACTTCGCTGAGAAACGAATAAACTCGTTCGACGATGGCGTAAACATTAAAACTTTTCAAACATAAAACTCGCAACAGTTGGCGAATCCTTTTCGTCGCCCGGCTGCGCGTTTGCAAAATTTAGATAGAGCGCGGCGCACGCCGATAAGCGCCAAAACTTGATCCGAAAACAAATTTTACCCAAAAACGTTTAATAACATTGTGTAAAGTGGAAATTATCGAAAACAGTCTCAGCAAGCGACTTTATTTGTTTAAAAATTTGCTAAACGTGTTTTTAAGTGATAAAAGTCGCCGCATCACATAAATTTATAGAAAAAGACAAATGTGCGTTTGCATTTTTATAAAAGCGCGCAAGCTCGCAAAAACGGTCGTAATTTGCTGCAAAACTCTTTATCAAAGGCAAAAAATGAAAAATAAATTCCTTTTCAGACCATTAATATGACAAAAAAAATCATTCAAACGTTAAAACCAATGAAATCTCATTACATAAATAATTTTTACAAAAAATTTTCAGGCGTTAGCGCGAAATGAGTTATTCTATGAAACGAAACAAAGTTAAACACTTTTGACATTAAAATAATTAAAAAAACATATTTGAATCATTATTTTTGCTATTTTCGCCCTCGCTCGCCCGCCGTACGAACATATCCATAACGCTAACGAACGCCGCCGACATGTGACTCGGTCCTTTTACAGTAGGCTGCTGATCCGCAGGTTCCTTCCTTTGTTGAAAATAGTGGTAAAATCGAGCAACGGGAATTTTCGATCGACTGGCAGCTTCTTCTTTAACTCCAACTGGTTCTTCAATTTTGATGCGTTTCGATTTTTCTATAATTCGCGATATCCACAATAAAAAAATTGTGAAACTGAAAGATAGGTAGATACCGAGATCTTCTTGCGCTTTATCGGCTTCCGTTTTGATATTCTTCAAAATTTCGTCGTCCTTCTTGCTCGTATCTTCGAATAAACTGCAACGAGTACATTCGGTGCAACCATGACCCGGCGTTCGAAAATGTCTGAAAAATGCGGTTAGAAACAAAATACAGTTTAGCAAAACTCAAAATAAAACCGATTTACGAGCAAAAATGGTCGTATTCCGAGTCGGGCTTGCGACATACGTAGCACATTTTCGTTCCGCATCGACAGACCACCCTATTGCAACCGCCTTCTTTGACAATTTTAGCTTTGCATTTGTGACATCGACGAATGACAACGTCGGCCATTTTTTCTTCCCTAAATTACCCGCGTGAAAAATCACGTTTCAAAAAACGGCATGAATGGAGTCAAGTAAGCTCACATTTCCAGCCTAAATCTCGCCTCCTCATCTGTTTCTCGTTTCTTGCACGGTCTTCCGATGTGTTCGTCCCAATCCGAATCGCATATTCGACAAACTTCACGCTCGCATTCGGGATTGCCGCATTTGAAAACTTTGTTCACTTCGACTGCAATGTCCATCACGGCGGCGTAGTTGCAATACTTGCAGCTTTACAGAAACAAATTTTGTGCTATAGTCAGTGAACTATTATATTAACCTCATTAACCAGTTAATCGGCAAAAACGAAAAATAACCTTACTGGATTAGATTATCTATATTGGCGGAATTTATGTCTTCCGTCCAGTGACGTTCGTCTAATTTCCGAATCAAATCAGTGTCCAACGTATTTTCCATCACGCCTGCAAGAAGGGGTTGTATATAGTTAAACAATTTATAAGTTTTCAAAAAGCTGCTCACTTCTCGAGAAAAACGACTTGCAAGTAGAATCCATGCACGTTAAAGTTGATTTGAAATTTAACTAAGAAAAACGAGCGAGACAGTAAAGAACTAGCAGCTTTCAATCAGTGACCTCATTAAAAAAATCAACTATAATCACCGAACAACTGTAGACAATGGCCAACTAGAGACTCCAGCTAACTATAATCGCTGAACAACTTACTTTGGACTGACCGTAGGCTGATTCCTTGGCGTGATTGCGCAAACAGTCCACGCAAAACAAATGCCCTTCGGCGCATGGTCGCATGTTGTCCATGTAAAAGTCGTCGCAACAAACAATGCATTGAACAAGTTTCTCGTCCCGATCGTGATCGGCGTCATCGCAAACTAATTCCTCGTTCGTTAAAACCTTTACAAATTAGGTCACAAAAAATTAATGAATTTTTTGAATTTATGTACTTTTTTCCCGAAATGTTCTAAAGTCCATTCGATTTCTTGTTTCAATGAATTCGGATAACCGATCACGTCGTGATGCTGCGTACGTTTCTTTGCCAAGATTTTGATTTCCAATTCTTCGTTGTCTAAAAATGCAAAAAAAGCCACTGGTCATTAATGTTCTTGCTCAGTTTCATGATACACTTGAATACCGCTTGTTTTCGCATTGACACTTCTACCGCTGAACTCTGTGCAATCGATGTCTTCAATTGATTTGCTCAAAAATTTAAACGTCGGCGCGTAATGATAATTGAAGTGTGCGAAAATGGAGCGTAAGCAAACGAAAGTGACCTAAAATGAGACTTGCTCCGATCTATTTCAAGGCAAAATTGCAAACACACAAGTATCGGTTAAAAAACGCAAAATGTCACTGTTGGATTTGCTGAAACAAATTTTGTCACTAGCTAAGAATCTTACGTGTCGAAAGTCGTCCATGAGAATTTTCAAAGCGGCTGATCTGTATTCGGAACTTGTATTCCAACCGATGTTCAGGTAATCGTTGATATTCGGATTATTCACTGCTCTTTTCCTCGGCGCAGAGCGCGCATTTTCAGTTTCTTTTTCGACGACGATTGGTTCCAATTTTTTCGCAACCTGGCACGTTTTTAATTCAAAACAAGTCAAAATGAAGCAAGCCCAAGATTTTTTTACTTTCAGCTTTTTCGGAACAAAACGATAAAGTCGAGCGATATAATCGCAAAAGAAATCAAACTTAAAGCCGTTGGCTAGCCGCTCTTTAATCCAGTCTTGATCGACATCTGGAAATATTTCAATCTAAACATCAACAAAAATCAAACTGAAAATTTTTGAAAATTTTAAAGAAACGAGCAAAAAACGACGTACAACTCTCGCTGCTTGTTCTTCAACGGAAATCGGCAAAGGTCTGTCGTCGTCCGGTGAACCGTCGAAATCCGACGAGGAATTGGTCAAAACAAGGTTCAAACGCGGCGTTTTTTCTTCTTCAATCGAAATATTCAAATTTACTCTCGCTTTTCCGATCATTTCGCCTAGATTCTTCGTGTCCGTTATCATTTTGTCGATTTTCGTCGTCAATTCATCGATACCGTTGATCAGTTCGCCAATTTTCTGAAAAAATTCTCATTTAATCACAAAAAAAACGAAAGATTAGTTAATTTTTTACTGTTTGGTTCATGTTTTGCTTAAAACCGATAAAAAACTGAAGAACCGACCGGACTCGGCGCAAAAATTACTAAAAATGAATGTTTCGATGTAAATTGTGTTCCTCACGTGATTAAAGATTTCTTGGGGCATTTTCTCAACTTTAGCGTCATTTTTGCTGAAATTTGCTTTTTTGCGGACAACATTTGTTTTATGAAACTTCTTTTGTCAAATTTCTACACTCGAGAGGATAAGTTTGTTACATTTCTCTTGTTTTTCTTCGCTAAAAATAAACTTATCCAATTCTCGAGTGGCTTCGTTATCGCAAACGCCTTCGAGTATTTTTCAGTAAATTATTCATTCATGCTTTTCGTCAAGTTTCTCAACGTGTCCCACTCCTCGTTGACAGAGGCGCTTAGCTATCTTGACCCACGAGTTGTCTCCAACACCCGCAAAACGTTCAGAAAGCAAAATATCGGCGCTGGCTAGCGCGCTAGCTAGCACTGACCTTCATTTTATAGCCAACGCTTGTTAAAACCTTTCACATTGCGAAATATCGGCGCTGGCTAACGCGCTATGCTAGCCGGACCCTTCATTTATCGTCGGTCAGCTAGGCTGTTGGACTCGGTTGGCTAACCGGCCTTTTATTTGAATATACGAAAACCTGCGGACTGAACGTTTGTTTTTGACTGTTTGTTCAATTTTGATCTCCAACGGCTATTTTCCTCCGAGAAAAAGCAAAATGCCGGACCGGCCAGCAAAGTTTACGAGTCTAGCGGGTGGGGCTATCGATGCGCTCGAGAGTGGAAAAGCGGCTCGTTGGTCGAACGAAGCGAAACTAAATCGTGCTGCATAATGAAATGACGAGTCACGAAAAATGTATATAATATTTTTCAACGAGAAAAATCCAACCAACAGGTTGCCTCGTTAAAATAATACGCTGTCCACCCCCACCCTCTTCATCGAAACAAAGTTACAATATTGTCCTCATGAAGAACAATCGACTTGCTCGCAAAATCCTCTTTGTAACCCGGTTCTCGATGGCCATCGCATGAAATTCGTCCGGCTGGACGATTTTCGAGAACATTTCTTAAAAAACGACACTCAAGCTGTGGTTTTTTTTGTTTGTTTGAAACGATTTCCTTGAATCATCCATCCACGAAACGCCGCCACAAAGGTTATTGGCGACTGTTCAGTTACAACGAAATACGTCCAACGATTCAGCCGTTTCGATTTGTAAGCTGTATGATTGAATAACAAATAAGGCTCTCGATCCCAGCGACCGACTGATACAGTCATAGACGAAAAAAAACAACATTGGTACCAAAGCCAGTACCTTCGGAAAAAGTTTGTTTTTCCTGCATTTTTAAAATGGCTCAAATGTAAATTTTATTCCTGTAGGTAAGAAAACTGCGTTGGCCAGTTTGACATTTTGCTTGCTTCATCGCTTTTGCCGCCTTGGTTGGCGACGATGGAGCAGTTTCACAATTTACAAGATAAAATCGACTACATTTTCGAAAACAAAGATGCCATCTATTCCTTGGCCGAAAGTAAGCTGCTTTACGTATATTTATAATCGGTAGTTCGCTGATTCATGGATGTCGAACATGAAAATGGGAAAGTCAGTCATAGCAACTGCGAGCGCAATACATTTTTTTCTCGATTTTAGTCTTAGCTCACGAATCCGACGAATATGAAACGAAATCAGATGTTGTTCAATTGTTAGCAGCGCTGACGGCCTATCCAGGCGGGCTGAATTTAGTTTTACATTGCATCGAAGTCTGGAAGGTAATTGCAAGCGAATTACTGTCATTGATTGCTAAATATAAATCGTGGCAAAATTTCGTCTTGAAATCGCGTAAATCGGTCGTAAATTCGTAAACAGCTTTAATCGCTCTGCAAGAATTCAATTTTTGCATGGAAACGCGAAAAATAGCCAGGTTACATTGGTACAGGCACGCGCCCTCCTCCGTTCTTTTGCTACTTTCGCAGCGAATTAATGTCCTTGATTATCATTCTGGCGCGCTAATATAAATCAAAGGCGCGTTTTTATTAATGAAAATGAATTTCGTTTTCATCCCATTAACGGCCGAATTGTTTATTTAACCGGTCTTAAATCTGCCCATTAAACATCGTCCGGGCCAAGCATCGATAAAGGAGCCACAAAACTAATGTTTTGCTCGGATGAAATGGTTTTCGGGCAGAAAGGCTCGGTCGAGCATGGCGCTAGCCAAAAATCGCTCATTGTTCGCCGAAAAACACTTTACCAACCGTTTTCCTCCTGCTTCTAGCGTTTTTTTGTCTATTAGCCTTTTTTTAG
Organism: Prionchulus punctatus; assembly: GCA_034698125.1. Taxonomy (NCBI): domain Eukaryota; kingdom Metazoa; phylum Nematoda; class Enoplea; order Mononchida; family Mononchidae; genus Prionchulus; species Prionchulus punctatus. The sequence goes on along the minus strand of JAQGBA010000386.1, from coordinate 14,279 downwards.
CTCGTTTAAGATGTTTTTTCGACACTTCAAAGCAAAAATTTTTGCTTTATTCCGTATTTCAGGAGCGACATAACGAACGTTATAGATTCGGTCCGTTGATCAATGCAATACGTCGATGCGAAAACTTTTCGTTCGTGACAACCTTGACCATATTGGTTAATTGCATCTTGGCTGGATGCGACAGTGTCGAAGAACGAATTCGTTTACGGAACGAATTGTTAGGTAAGAAGTGAAGAAATATGGTCGCAAAAAATTGAGATTGAGGCACAAAGAGAATTTAGACCGTTTTAAATTTAAAACAACATGTGGCTTCCGTAACGACCTTGAAAAGTCGCCATATGCTCAAAAAACTAAATATAAAGTGTGATTGTTCTTCTTCTTTAGGTCTACAGTTGCAAGAAGCATTCGATAAACTAAGGTAAGAAATGATCGTCAGGTACCAAGTTTCGCGTTAGCAATCGCAAAAATTTACGCAGAAACGCCAGTAGCAGGCTATCGCAAATTTCGCAGCGAATTAAATCAATTTTTGTGTCTGTGTAAACAATTATCGCGCCCAGCCGCTCTATTCAAGAAATCGCTTGTAAACCTGCGCTTTCTTTCATCTATATTAATTTTATAGCCAGTAACCATTATTTTTCTAGACGAGTCTATGAAATTTGTTTTTACATTCGCGAATAGATATGATTGACGTTGAGTTTTTCCTATCCTCATTTGAAAGTTATGACTTTTTTGCGAAATTCTCAACAACCGGTCTGCAACTGGCGCCGTCCCGTCGTCGACCAGAGGCGCGGCGCCTTTGCACCTGGGGGCAATATTCGAGGAATGGAAAACAAAAATTATACCACAGCGCAAGCACCCCGTCGGCCGCCGTACGGCAGCGCCGCTGATTTAATAAAAATTTCTTTTCTAACGTTCGTGTTATTTTTTTTTTCGTCTGTTGTACTTTTGCAAGTTTCGCCGCCGATCGACGAAGAAATCCGATTTAAAACAGCTGAATAAGTTAGATCCGATAAACTTTTGTTATTAACTGCTCGATCGTCGCCCAACGAGAGGGGGAGGGCGACGGCACCAACAAAACGTTTCATTGTTAGTGTGTTGAATTTCGAGCGCGGGCGTTAATCTTTCCATGAGAAAGTATTGTATAGATTTCTATTGCCCGTTTCCACCATTTCCAAACAAATATCTTGTTGGAAAAGTCGTTGCGAGCGACGAGTCATTTCTAGCAAGCGACGTCATCCATTATTTCTAGCTAGTGACGTCGTACACCATTTGGCATATCAACGTTCTATTACTGCTCGACTAATCGACTTCGTTGTTCTTTTTTGGAGACGATTTTGACACTTTTTGGCGACCGACCAACGACAGATTTTCTATTTTAGCGACTTGTAAATAGTATTTTCGGCGTGGCTTGGCCGCGCGAAAACAGTTGTTCAATGCGCATCAGGCAACGTCACAGACGTCGTAAATGGCAACACAATGGTTGCATTTGATTTGTTCGGCGTTGAAGTAAGGTCGAAGATGAAGGGCAAAGATTTCTTGCCCTTTTTTCACTTACGCCGCCGCCGACCACTGGCGAACAACTTGTTTGCCAACAATTTATATCGACGAAAGGAGAATAAAATCAAACAGTCAGCGTTCGTCGTCGGCAAATCGCAAGCAAGCGACGATTCTTTGCTTGCAAATCGCTTATCAGCGACTTCGTTCAGCGTCTATCGCCGTCTTCGCGTCTCGTTGCGAATAATAGCGATTTATTGGCGCGTAATTGAAATTTTTAAAATTTTTCGAGGTCAAATCACAGCTTAGTTTAGCAACTTTGCGACAACAAAAAGGTCATTTTTATTACTATACGGCGGCAGATTCCTAGCTTTACAAACAAAAATCAACGCGGAAAACTTTATTGGACGTTACATTATAGTCGAACGCCCCTTATCTTTTATTTTGGGGGGCGGGTTCTTGATATGGTTCGATAAACAATGAAAGACTGATGCGTCATAGTTTGAGCGTCAGTTTAGCGAAAACTTGTCTTCAAACAATATTCTGGCTGGTGATGTTTGTGCGTCTTGCGACTTGCCCGATTCGCGATTAGATTCGACAATTTTTTTGTTTTTTCCTCCACTGTCTAAAAATTAGCTAGCGATCTCTCGCCTCATGGAATTTGTGTGTGTTTAGAATGTCACCGGCCGTACCGGACAATTCGGAACTGCATAAACAATTGGACGCTTTCGATGAACGTAAAATGACTGATGAAATTCAAGTAATCAGTCTCGAAGGGGTCGATTTAAATAGTCACGGTGATATTTTCGATTCCATTATGAAACAAGTAAGTGGCTCGAAAAACAAAATTAATGTGCTCGTCTAGATGTTACTCTGATCGTATCAGGTGTGGAACTTGCCCTTATGTGTTTAATTTTTGCGTCGCTTGTTTGCATAAGGTGAACCGAAACCGTTTTTCGAACGACACATTTCTCGTGTTTTTTAGTTCGTTTCTAAATAAAACACAATTTCGAATAAAAATCTTCACGTTGCGGTCATTTGCGCATCGCATAAAGGCGATTTTTTTTCAAATCGTCGCCCTTTAGTGGCCATTTCTTTTGAGTATAGGTGGCACTTTTGCTCGGACGGTCTGCGCGGGTGGCAAATGTGCGATCCGGTTGCGCGTCGTCGGTTTTCTCGGAATGGGATCTGACACGGTAGAAAAACTAACAAAACAGAAGCATTGTAGAAAAGTTTGTATTTCTGACACTCGAAAGGTTGTCGGACGTGTTTGTAACTTGTTAATTCGCAAACAAACTAGACAGCGAAGGGAAGTTTGCGAAAATTGCCCGTAAAGTGATTGAGAAAAATAATAATGTGCAAGAAAACGCCCAAGACTAAAATTATGATAAGAAAAAATGTCATTTTCTTCCTTTTTAGGTATCGCAAAAGCCCCACGAAATATTATTCTTGAACATTTTGCAACATTTATTACAAATAGATTCAAGAGATTCGCTGAGCGATATAGCCTGGGAGGCCGCCGAGAAATTAGTTTGTCGAGCTAAATTAATATCGTCGAAAGAAGAAGCCGATAAATTGCTGCGCATACACGCGTTAGCGGTCGACGTCGTTGCGAGCCGAAATCAGTGTCAATGCGGACAGGAAACCGGCGCCGGCCAATCGGAATCGAGCGATAACGGAAATCAGACGTTTTCCATGCAAATTTCTAGCCTGGCCGCCGCGAAAAAGTCGTCCGCTCCGGTAATTACCAATGGAAATGGCCCGCCTCCAATGCCGCCGCCATTACCACCTTCGTTGTTCAACTTCAGAAAACCGCCAAACACCAACGCAAATAATAATAATAATAATAATAATAATAACACAAACAATAATAATTTACCGTGGAGTGCGTCTCAAACGGAATTGACTGTACCTGATTGTCAAATTTCGAAAATAGAACTGCCCATGCCCAAGCAAAAATTGAAGACGTTCGCGTGGAATAAACTGGCGAAAGATAAAATAACGAATAACAGCGAAAATATCTGGTCGAAAGCCGCCGCGAATAGAAGTTTCGAAATTTCGCTCGATTTCGATAATTTAGAGAATTTATTTTGTCAAAATTCGACGAATTCTATGGAACGGAAAAATTCGGTGCTGAACGGTTCGACGTCGTCGTTGCTCGATCAACAACAACAACAAAAGAAAAAACGTGAAAATAATGAAATTAATTTATTGGATTCCAAACGCAGCCTGAATGTCAATATTTTTCTACGGCAATTTAAAGGGTAAATAAGCTTCCGAGATGGATAAGGCGAGTGGTCGGTTGAGAAAAAGTGACTAGCCGTTTTACGTACCGAGTAAAAATGTAAAAGAGTCTGAATGTCTACTTGTTAGACAGGTATCGAGTCACAAGCAAAAAATGTATCATGCCATTTCAATTTCCCAGCAATTTTCTATCACATAAACCCACAGTTACTGTAATATCGTTCTCGCTCCTTGACGTCTATCTATTTAAACTTTATTTCAGGGATATTCAAGATCTTGTTGATCTTATAACCACTGGAAATTCGAATAAAATTGGTTTGGAAAAATTGCGCAGTTTAATAAAACTCATGCCTGAAACCGATGAAGTAACTTAGTATTTTGGGATCCTTTTGAATTCAGGAAAATTTTGAATTTAAAATTTACAGATTGATGCCTTGACGCATTTTACCGATGACAGAACAAAATTAGGATCTGCCGAAAAGTTCTTCTTGGCTGTGATTGGTGTAGATAAGTAAGCCGAACGGCCTAAAACATTGTCGGTGTCTCGAAACGAAAAGTGTACGTGATCATCATTTTGTTTTCAGTTACCATCTGCGCATCGAGTGCATGCTTCTAAAGGAAGAATTCGCTACGATTCTTGAGTACATAAAGCCGTCCATTCGAGTGATAATTAACGCCGCCACTGGTAATACTGTATTCCTACAGTATGATAAAAATTTGCGTATGCCACATTTTGACCTACTTTCAGATTTGAAAAACAATCGGCTGCTTCAAGATATTTTGTATTTGGTTTTATTGGTGGGAAATTATTTGAATTCGGTAATTTACAAATCATACTGTAGATACAGTATCCGAGCTAATTTGAATATTGATGTGCAGGGAGGGTACGGCGGAAACGCCGCGGGATTTAAATTAACTTCGCTTTGGAAATTAATGGAAATCAGAGCCAATAAACCGAACATGACCTTGCTCCATTACGTGGCGATGGTATACTGTAGACTTACTGTAGGTGTCGTGGCATTGTTATCAACGGGCAATTTTTGTGTTCAGGAAGCGGATAAAAATAATCCAACTTTGCTCATCTTCCCTACCCAAATGAAGCATTTGGAAGAAGCTTCGAAGTAATTTTAAAAATGATGCTCAGGCATTTTTTTCTTATGAAACCACTTTGGGATCATTTCAGAGTTTCAATCGACACGATTGCCACTGATTTTCGCTCTTTGAAGGAAAAAACTGATCGCTTATCTCGGCAAATATCGCCCAACATCTGTTTGGAACTGTGGAATCAAATGGCTGAATTTTTAGAGGTGAAGCGCTTTACGACACACTTTAGCAAATTTCAAGACAACTTTGTTCTATTTTGCAACTTTCGTGACGCTTTCATTGTAAAGGTCGATTTTGAAATTTGCAAAAAATCTTGTCTCTCTGTCACCCAAGCATAAACATTGACGCTCTTTTTTATTATGTAAAAGAGTCTGTTGTTTATTTTAACTTTCGGCGATTATTTTGTTGACGCAATACTTCGAACTTGCTGAGCGTCGATTTTTATTGATAAAGGGCTTTATTGACAAGCGAAACGAGCAAAAAGTGGAAATTTTCAAAACAGTTTCGGTACCTATACACAATTTGAACATAAAATGTGTTTTTTTATGACTGAAAGCTTTAACAACCAAATTTAAAGCAGTTTTGCTCGTTTCAGTCTTCCAAAACAAAATTACCAAATTCCTAAGTTGTTCAGTTACTATAGTTGTTCTTTGTTATAGTTGTACAGTGACTTCATTAACTTCTTGACGGATAAAAACAGGTCGCACAAATAAACTGCTCAAATAAACATAAAATTTTTCTTAAATTCGACTGAAAGTGTTTTCGGTCAGAATTTACGCGTTTTTGCTCGTTTTCAGTCCTCCAAACGAGAATTAGCTAATGTACAGCGAAAATTGGATGAAATGGAACGACTGAGATCTGATTTGGCGTCGTTCTTCTGCGAAGATCAACACGGATTTAAATTGGAAGATTGTTTCAAAATCTTTCATAATTTTTGCACTCATTTTAATAAAGCAATAGAGGAAAACAAGGAGAGGAAAATAAAGGAGGAAAAAGCGGAAATAAGACGAAAATTAAAAGAACAACAACCTCAAAGAGGTAAAACAAAAAAACTGTTTACCTGTCTAAAATTGTAGAGTCGCTATAGTTATCCAGTGACTATACTTGCGGTGACTACCGTTCTCCAGTCACTATAGTTGTCATATGACTATACTTGTCCAGTCCAGTAACTATAGTTGTCTCGACACTGATTGTTCAGTCACTATACTTATCCAGTCACTGTAGTTATCCCGTAACTATAATTGTCCAGTTACTATAATTATCCAGCGACTACAATTGTATAGAATTGCTCGTTTTACGGTTCACCTTTGTTTTCCGTGACTGTAGTTCATCGAATTTATTTTGAGGCATTAGCGCTAGCCAGTGAAAATTTTTTGTTTTAGGATTCGCCGATCGAGACCTTTCACCGTACGAGAACAGCAGCCCGTTCGTTCGTGGATCATACGAACGGCGTTCACTGAACGCCAGCCGCTCTCACGAACTGTTGGACGTACTGAATCGCAGTCAGGAAAGCTTGGACGTCGACGACCCCAACCTGCTGACCAACAGCAAAGTCCGTCGATCGTTGCGCCGTCGGGACAGCGCCATGAGCCAAATGATGGCCAGCAACAACGAACGCGAACGTCCGTTGAAACCGTGGCGCCAGCGCTTGCAAGATTTGCTCACCGACGAAGATTCCGCCCGGGATAAAGCCAAACTGCGCCACAGTTTGGATCTGAGCCCGGTCAACGGCTCGGCGTCCGTCGGCGATCGGCAGCCGACGGCGGCGTCATCCTGTTCGTCGATGGAATGTTCACCGATCTACGCGAAGACGTTCGGCCCGAGTAGAATCGAAATGTCGTCGGTCACAGACTTGCGACAGCAACCGACGGCGACGATCGTGCAACAGGGCAGTTTGGATTCGAATCGAGCGGACCAAAACAAAATTTGGCGTCTGGACAGAGACAAACGGGCGCAAAGTCTGTACACGGGCGTCAATAATTCGTCGTCGTCGGCGAACGGCAGTTGCGCCGAAGACTTGAACAAACTTCTCGAAACGTTGGAGTCGGAGAAGAAGCAACACGAGACGATGATCATCGGTCGACGATACCGTACGCCGAGTTTTCGCGGAAGTTCCAGTAGCGCCGATTTGCTCGGCGGCGAACCTCAAACGAGAAACTATCGGTCGTGGTCGACGCACATCAAAGAGGAACCGCTGGACACCGTAATCAACTCGGCAGCGTCCGAAAACTCACTGGCTAGTCAATCTTTCGGCGCTAGCTCGAATCCAACTTTCCTCGCTAGCCCGAACGCCAGTTACACGGTTAGCCCTAATCCGGCTTACAACAATATCGCCAGCCCAAATCCGAACTATAGCGTCGGCTCTAATCCAACATACAGTAGCAGTCCTAATCCGGCGTACGGCGTTAGCCCGTCGGCGAGCAGATGTCGAAGTAGCACGACCGACGGCGTGTTCGAGGCTAATGGATTTCGGTCTTGGCGAGATCGGATTAAGGAGGAAATCCCCGATTACAATTATAGCGTCCAACATGATGAAAGCCCGACGATAAATCGGCCCATCGATGACGTCGTACGGCACGTCGAGAAAACTCGAGACGACATTGAAAAATTCGCTTTAACGTTGGACACCGACAAGGCGTCGAGTTTCAGAGACGCGGATCACTTGGATTCGGGCGTTGATGTCCGCAGCACGGGATCCGGCACCACGCCGCCGTTGTCCAGTGCGAAATCGTCGCTGGATCTGAAAGAAGAGTCGGCGGATATCGGCGCTACTGAGAACGAATCGCTGACCACCGAATGCATGGTGGATTTCAGTCTTCCTGCTTCATATCGTAAGTTTCATTGAGCAACTATAGTCGCTCAGCAACTATAATAATTGAACAACTACAGTTACGGAAAAGTATTGAAAATAAACGAAAGTCATTGAACGAGAGCGACTGACAACTATAACCACTGGACAAATTTAGTTCCTGAACAATTCAGACACTGAACATTTAGGCATTGGTCAACTGTAGTAACTGGACTTCTGTAAGCATTAGACAAGTATGGAAAATGAACGACGATAATCACTATAGAGACTGACAAATACAGTCACTGGAGAACTGTAGTCCCTGGACAATTACAGACACTGGACATATACCATGGACATGTACCCTGGACAACTGTAGACACTGGGCAACAATAACCGCTGGAAAACTTTACACACATACGCTCTTACAATTATAGACACTGGACAATTGTTGACAGTGTACAAATATGGACACTGACAACTGTAGAAGTTAGACAACTATACTGGCCTGGACAACAATAGGCTCTGGGCAACTACAAACACTGCACTAGGCAACTATAGACACCGGACAACTATATACACTGGACAACTGTTGACATTTGACAAGTACACACACCCGACAACTGTAGGCACCTGGTAACTGTAGACACTCTCCAACTATATGGACTACTGAACACACTAGACAACCATAGACCCAACTCATTAGACAACTATAGACCCGAAGACCCGAACAACTGTAAGCACGGGATAACTATGGACATTGGACATCTGTTATCAATGGACAATCGTAGCCACTGGACAAACTGTATTATCGTTGATTCTTTTAGAAAGTTCCAACTATCGTTGTCCCGTTGAAGAAACTGTCACCAATTCGTCGGAACTGCCGCTGTCGCCCAACGAATCGTTGAAACTAGTGAAACCAATGTCGGCGTGCGATTGGCGATCGCCTCGTTCGCCCGAAGATCAAAGCGACGCTCGAAGTACCGAATCGCCGACCGAATCTGTATGCGATCGCGACGAAGGATTCGAAACTGAAGAAACTCAATCGGCGATTGTTCGCCGCCAGCAAGCGTTGCAAATATCGCCGCTGGCCAGCTCGACGCCGACGAACGGTAAAGCGATAATCAGACCTCGTCAGCCCGCGTACATGCTGCGAACTCAAGCGTCATCTATTCGAGGTAACGCCAATTGTATCGATAAACCCGGCCAAATGCCCAAATCCGGTTCTACGAAACTAAAATCCGGCGTCGCCGCCGTTGCGAATGGCGTCAATTCCGCTTTCAAACGTGCCGACTCGCTAAGTTCGAAAAAAACGCAAACAAAATTGACCAACGGCGATTTATCGCGGTCGAATTCGAATACGGCCGTAAAACCAGCAACTCCCGCACCGAAAATGCCTTTGTCAGTGCCTAAATTCAACCCGGCCGATTATCGCAAGCGATCGACGTTGCAACGTTCGAATACGAATAATTCGTCTAGCTCGCAGGACGACAGCCCGGCGAGAAAATCGTTGACGAAGTCGACGATTTCGTCGTCGAACTCGAAATTGGCCTCGAGAACTGTGGCGTCGAAACAGAAATTGATTCAAATGCGAAATAAAGTCGAAGCGCTCAAAGATAACGTGTCCAGTTCGGATTCCGAGCGTCTGTCGCCGAAAATCGGGCAAAAACGTATTCCACCGACGAAGTTGTCGAAAAGTTCGTCGAAACTTCCCGAAGTGCAACCGATTCGGAAAACGTCGGCGCCCGCCTGTGCCAATAATAAAACCATGCAGCGACTATTGTCACCTCCTAAGGTAACGATACGAGGTGATTCGCAGCCTATGGTAAGGAATGGTCCACCCGCCAATGCCCTGTCTCGAAGTGGATCGGCTAGGAATATGGTAGGAGGCTTCAATAAAGGCCTAGCCAGCAATGGCCCGGCAGGTCCTGTTACAGTAAGCCAGCACAATCTGCAGGCTGCTATCCAGACGAAACGTGCATCATCTTTGGAGCCGTCGTTGATCAAATCGAAGAAGACTTGGCGTTGAAATTTGTTTTATTTCGTCTCTATCGGTCGTTTTTTCACTACTTAACTTTCTTAAAATTAATTTTATATAAAAAAATAATTTTAAATTCCTATAGCTGAGCTAGTTGAGCTTTATTTTTGTAGGTGTACTGTATTTTTCTTGCTATCTTATCTTTATTTTTCGCCCGTGTGTTAACTTTTTTACTTGTATATATAGAAATCTTGTTTTAAAATTGTAGTTTTTATAAAATTTATTCTGTATTCTGTAATAATACTGTATTCGTCTCTTATTTTTTGTAGCAGGTCAACACAAGTTTTTTCTCTGAGTGCTATATTAATTTTATTTGCCAAGTAAACTGGTCATATTTTGAAATTGTCAATCAGCAATAAAAACCGCAGAAAACATGTCAAAATTAAAAACAACAGAAAATGTGCAAAGAAACCCATTGAAAAAGTGCTAAAATTGAAAAAGAACAAAGTTGAATGTCAAATGGATATAAATATTGCAAAAATGCAGCTAGAAAATGCATAAAATCAAATCAAATCGGCAACTTGTAACAAATTGTGGTTTAAAATGGCTGCTAGTCATCAGCTTGCATAAATGAAAAATATTTTGCTCGCCAACCCGAATTTCAAGAATTTGCAAGTTAAGGGCGTTGCAATGACACATATAAAACAAGATCAACATGTCAACGGGCGATAAAAGGTAAAAGTCACCTTTCGTTGCGCACGCTAACAACGTTATCTTCTCTCAATTAAAACTATAAAGCGCAAAGCTAATTTTTTGTTTCTAGAAAATCTTGTAAGCTGACGCGTTTTATTTAGAAGTTTTACTTACGGTGTCCTCTCTAGCAGAGTTTAGAGCAATTTGCCGAAACTTTCAGCGGCCAGTCTCGTTTTCAGTCGCCAATTTATTCGATTGCGAGTTTTTATGTTTTTTTTTGCTCGTTTCAACGACGCACGGTCACCAAATTGAGTTCGTGCCGACGTCATCGTCGACTCGGTTTTCAACTGTCCCCCCGTCCAAACTTTGTGCTCAAGATAATTTGGTATATAGGATCGTTTTTGGGTCCTTTTCCTCATCATCGAGGGACCGATCTCGATATACGACTAGTTATTTCGAGGCGACTGAACGGCGGACACTTTTTTCGTCCCGAAAACTAATTTCCGCCCAGATAGTTCTTTTTTGTGTTTTCGCTGCCGAAAATGTCTCCGTCTCGGCCGGAAATTTCTTTTTTTCTCATCGAAAACGACTCTAAAATCGAAATCATCAAATTTCACTGTCTAATTTACATATAAGCGTTTCGCGGGCGACGGCGTTTCGTCGATTGTCCGATCGAATTTTTTGTTTTCCTTATACAGTATCATATTTTTCCGCCCAAGGTCAATAATATCGTTTCGGAAAGTTCATGAATAATTTATTATTAGACCATGCGCGCCGTGTTCACTGTATGGGATTATTATGACTAAAATTAAACATAAATCGTGCATGATTCAGTGCAAAATGTTGGAAAATTGTGTTTGATAAAAAATAGTAGCATTCATGAAACGCATTTTGCGCCCAACTCTTCGTTGGGTTAGGCGGTGCCGGTGCATGGTCGTTAAGAAAACCTGCGTCGTCGACCGACGATAGTTCGTCGTTGATCAGCGGCGAACGCTGGATGATTATCGGTGAACTGAAAAAGCGACCGTTGGCGCATGTGTTAGGCTTTTTTCGTGTTCTCGCCCGTTCGTTTTCGAGGGGTTCGGTCGAAACACGCGCTGGACGTATATATTTTCAATGAAACCCGGTTCATTGATCTCCGGGCGAAGTATCCGTTTCGCCGACGCTGGGCCGACGATTTTTCTTTTCGGCTTTTGCTTGTTTCTCTCTCATTCACAGCCGATGGTTCATCGTCGACGACGCGAAGAACATTGGTTCTATTGAGTAGTAGAACTATAGTTCTATTAGGAAGGACTATAGTTCGACAATATAGATCCATGAGGAAGGACTATAGTTCCATGACGATGGACTATAGTTCCGTATTGAGAAAGCATTGACTAGCATCGAAAATTTGCATCAAAAGAGAGGAAACGCGCGCCGTGCGACGTCCACCTCTTACAACGGCACCGCCACCGCCGAGATGGTTATAAAAGCTTTCGGATTATCTTCTTCGTCGCCCGTCGCCGGTCCAGTCGTCCAATTGTCATTCTTCGCGTTCAACAACGACGCGAATCTTGTTTTCGCTTCATTAATCATTTTCGCGGGTTGTTTTCGGCGACGAGTCGCTGCATTTGTTTTTGTCTTTCAGGACGATCGTCGGATAATGAATTTGGAACCGCATAGATTCTTCAATCAGCGAAATCGCATCAGGTAATCGTGTTCAAAAACAAATTTTGAAGCCCAGCCAACAACTAAATTGACCTAATTTACAATTTTGAAGCTTAGCTCATAACTTTGGTGCAGCGGCTCAACAATTGAGCTCGTTTTCTATTTGCGCAAGTTTCATTGCAATTCAGCGCCGATTTTTTGTTCCTTCAATTTGCTATCGTGCGCTGAGCTGATCTTGTCGATTTTACGACTGAACTGCTCTGTAAGAAATCAGTTTTCGTGATTGTTACTGACTCTTTTACATTTTTGTCTGGGAAAACAAGCAGCCAGCGCGTATTTTTAGCTTTTCGTTAATTAATTCTGACGCTGATGAGTACATATATTAATAAATCGAGCTTCGATCCGCCGACGTCGATGTAACCCTAGAGGTCTGGCTCTCGCCCTTTGACTTTGCTAAAAATAGAATCGATCGATTTCGCAGTGGTCGCGCTCTAATAGATTTCCTGTTTGTTCACAAAGAAGACACAAGAGTGTTTTCTTTACAAAGTGTTATTCGTCTCGGTGACACGAAGCACTTGATTATCGTTTTGACGAAGCGCCAAATTCAAAAATAAATATTTTTAAGGATTAGCAATCCGCCGGGGGGCAAATCCAACGACATCTTCAACACATCTTCCGCAGAATCGACGCCGACGAACAGCCCGCAAAAAACAAAAAATTATGCAAAATCGCAAATTTTCAGCGACAGTAACGAAGTCGACGCCAACGGAAATACAGTAAAAAAAGTGATTCAAAAGCAAATATTTTTCTCCCTTTACGTTTCAAGTTTAGACACAAGTGAGCTGATGGCCAGGCGCTTTATGTGTAGCAAGAATCATTTTCGTTTGCTTATTTTAGCATTAGTCGTAAACTTAGCGAGCTAGGTTTGAAATTTTGTTGACAAATAAAATTTTCGCTTAGGTTTTAGGATTAGAAATTGCAACGAAAACTTCATTTTACGCAAACTATCGAACTCTTAACTTTACGGAAAGCGTAAGAAACTGGTAAAAATCGAGCCGATGGCTAGCACCAGTTGAAACTGACCAATTTTTTGTGCTAACCAGTAAAAAATTTTATGGCTCCCTCGCCGATCGGCGCTTTAATTTCGTGCAGATGGGTAAAAAATAAATTGAAACATAAACTTTCGGTTGAACGAAATGAAAGAAAACTTTTTTTTCATTAACTGTTTCAAATTTAAACAACGAAAAAACTTTTTCTATCAACTAAATGACGATTTTTTTCATAATTGATCGATTTTTTATTCAAAGGGTAAAAAAATTAAAAATTATTTTCTAGCACTATGAAATCAACCAAGTTTTAAGCGGTTTATGACAGATTGCGCGCAGACAGGCCAAATTGATATAAAAAAAGATCGTAAGACCTGATTATCGGGCAATTTCTTTGTTTTAGCATCGTTCAATGTCGCCTAGACATCAAGACAATACGAAGGATAGACTTTTTGGTACCCCCGAAAGTTCTCCAAGACGACAAGTGGCTAGCGATACCTACAAATCTAGCGTATTCGATGGAAAAGACTGCCATAAAACTCTAACGACTGATTCGCCAAAAAAACAAGCTATAAGTACATAATGGCCTATAGAGCAGTGGAAGCCGTTGTAGTGGTAGACACTGGTTTAGAGAATCAAGCCACTGTCGAGAACCGGTCTAGCCTCTGTCTAGTCACTCAGCTGTCTAGACACTGTCTAGCAACAGTCTAGACACTTTCTGTCCACTGTGTAGCAACTTGTTGACCCACCGACTTGCCACTGAACTGACTGACAACGGTTTTCATCTTGTTACCAGTGATTTCACAGCAGATTTTTTGTTTAGTCGTAAATCCAATAACTGGGCAACCTTTATCCAGTCAACATCCGCGCGATATTCCGAATGGTACGTCCAATGGATATAAACATGAAAATGGTTCAATGCAAACCAACGGCTTTGATTAACGAATGAGTAAAAAACGGGACTATTTTTGTTTTTGGGTGTTAAAAGTTTTTTTTTCTGTATAATTTTATCGCTGGCTCATATTATTATTAAGGACAATAATATTTGAAATTAACGTTGTTGTTTTTTGTTGCTTGTGTGTGTTAACTTTGAACACGGAATTAGCTCGATAACGAACGCAATCTCGCAGTTTTGCAAGAGTTTTTAGGCATATTTCTGTATTAGTTTTGTGTTCATGTTTGTAGTTTTGTTTGGTAAAATAAATTCTAACAAATTTGGGCTAAAAGGGATTCTGATGGGGGCAAAGCACAGGCGACTCGCCAGTCATTGTTTCGAAAGGAGAGG
>JAQGBA010000385.1:0-37367 GCA_034698125.1 Prionchulus punctatus | reverse complement strand
GACGTTGGTGGCCGTCGGAGCGTTTTTCTCCGGTTTCGTTTTACTGTTCACATTTTGGCCGATAGCCAAAGGAAATAGTTCGGCGGTAAGGCCAGGTCAGGTCAATTGTCGAACGATTACCCGACGGATTTTTTGTTTATTATTTTAGATAGGGCTGATAGTGGTTATACTCATAGTCGCTTTGCATTCGTTGCTGGCAGTAGGCTTTAAAGTAAGCTACTATAGTTGCAACTAATAGTCCCATATAAACTATAATCCCCTATCAACTGTTGGACCATGTCAACTATAGTCCCAGAGCAACTATTGTCGCTAGCCATGCCACTTGTTTTGTTCAGTATGCTCTGTTCGCCGCTCATGATTCCGAACCGTCTGCTGAACTATTGCTTCAGACAACAACGGCCATGCAAAATAATTCCATATCCAACAACAATAATACAGCCACTCATTAAAATTAAAATGGGATCATTTTATTTGTTTGTTTTTTTTTCTCTGAAACTGTGATATGGTTAAAATATGTATACAGATTTTTTATTGGCTGATGCGTTCGCTTGCGATTTATAAATTGTTTTTTGTTCATTTGGTCTTTCGAAAAACTAATAATCGACGCTGGCCTGATGTTATCGAGCCATAAATAGTGTTCTCACCTATAGGACACTTTTCAAACAAATTATTGACGCTGGCCGCAGGTTAACGAGCAAAAACTTTATTTACAACGCTATAGACTAAACGGTTCGACGGCGACTATGGCCACAGAGGGTATTCGTCTCATGCTTGACACATCGGTATCTTCCGCGTCCACGTACTTGAGCACGTCCATGCCCTTAGGCATGAAGGCGTTGTCCAGTCCGTCATCTTGCTTGCATTGACCGTTGGCCGCGTCGAATTTACTCTGAAGATAGTTGATGATATCCTGCCTGGTGATTTCTTCCTTCAGCGGCTCTTGCAATCTGATTTCGTTGATGATCTTCAGCAACTCTTTGACTTCCTTTTCGTTCAACGAATGTTGCTGGAAAATGTGCTAGGTGAGCAAAAAACGCTTCCTGGCCAACGACCTGTCGGGCGCTTGCTTACTCCGAACCGGTACTTTGTTTCTTTGATTTTCCTACCGAAGTAGTGAATTTTCAAGAACAGCCATTTCAACTCCGACACTGCCAAGTCGGCGCACATGCTCAGCACAGCCAGTCCGGATGTGACGAATATCACGATGTAGATGACCATCGGTACGTTGTCCACGGCGAACGGGATTTCGCCCATGGTCAAGTTCACCATCAAATTGAAACATATGAAGAAAGCTCTCAAAAACTAGCAAAAAAATACAGAAATTAGTATTTTATGAGACTAGCTAGGTTTTTCGGCGCCAACTTGGTTAGATTTTTCTTGTATCATGAACAAAAGCGCACCAGCCACGTTGAAAAGTAAGAACACCATAAAAACTGCCCACAATGGCAATTTCGCTCGTTTGGCTTCTTTGGAGCAAGAGCCGACAGTTTTTTGGTTTGTTATGTCCTGAAAACAGTTCGAAATGCGAAACGGCTGTAAAACGGCTGAAATCAATTGCGAGTTCACTTTGACGCTTGCTAGAGTCGGCCTGAACATTTTTTTACATCTCGCCCACCAAGGTACTAATCGTCCGTATGAAATCAAAACGGTATCGGACATAAATCGGCCGATGTCGACAGCCATCAATACCATCAGCGGAATTCCAACCAAGCCGTAAATCACAGCGAAAATTTGCCCGGAATTTGTGAGCGGCGCTGTATTTGTGTACCCTTGAAAAAGCGCAAGAAATGATATTAGAAAAACAAAATACGAGACAATTATTAAACTAGACAGCCATTTGACTTACCAGAAACAAGTCGAAATTTAGTTGTTGACTAACAGAAGAGAAGCTTAGAGAATTGAAATTTGTGAACTATGCAGGAATTTGTATTTCTCAGAAGAAGTGTTTACAAGCAAATCAGAAGTAGCAGCGATTTACTTGCCACTAAAGTGTGAAAGCAACAAGTCACAACTCATTTATTGAACTACAGTATATACAGCGAAGTGACTTACCTGAAAAAGTATGCAAAAACAAATCGGATAAGTAGCCAGCGTTTCATGCTTATTCATCTTCCAAGATGAAGTCAGCTATGATTTCACAAATTGAACTATAGACAGCGACTTGACTTATCCGAACAACAAGAAGAAATAAATCAATGAATTAGCCTGCGATTCAACTTACCAGATGAAGTCAACTGTGATCTCACAAATTGAACGAGCTAGCCATTTGACTTACCATATGAAGTAAGTCAGTTTTGATTTCACAAATTGAACTATAGGCCTACCAGTTGTTGTTAGGATTGACAGCGAATATAGAAATGCATCGATGTAACTCCAACGCGATTTCACTAAACTTGCAACGTTATCCGGATGTTGCAAGTCCACTTTGTACGGACGACCTTCGTGAGTTTCGGATATCTTGGATAAAGTATCCAGCAACCTCTTTCGAATCGTAACAAGCTCGGAGGGTATAGAACCAGCGCAGATTGCGTCCAATTCCGAAGCGATCGACTTGTAAATGGCGACGATTTTATGAGCTCTATCCTCCAGCACTTTAACATCGTGCTTAGTTTCGATGACTTGAAACACGAAAGCACCCATGACGAGATAGAGGGCTATCAATATAGTCAGCAGAAAATGAGGTAAAACAACCTTAAGAAGCTTCGTAGACATCGATATTTTTTGTTTTTATAGCCGAACAAAACCTCGATTCTATGGGTTTTTCAAAACAAGAAACGCCACCGACTACGAAAGGTTTTCCGAATAATAATGCAGCTTTTAAAAATGGTGAGATGTGAAATTGTTTTGTTGCTACACAAGAACGAAATCTAAAAGGAAATGGCATCGAAAAATGCTAATGAGTTTAATTATGTTCATTCGTTCGAGAAACGTTTAGATTAAAATAGAATTAATGAGAACGTAATAAGCAACTCATAATACTTTCCTTGCAAAGTATTTCTTTTATAATAGAATTTTTTATGAAAGTAGAGAAGGAAAATATCTAACAGTTGATGTTACTTTAAAGATGTTTATAAGAGATACATATTAACGCAAAAAAATAGCTAACTAATTTGCTTCAAGACTGGTTCGCTGATAATGAAGGCAGCTGGCCGTTACCGACATCGGCGAGTGCAGGAACAGTTGCAAAGTCAGTCAGATAAGTAGATGTTTCGTACAGTCGACACCACTCGGTGTAACAGTACCATTGTGTACTGTCTGGAGTGTAGGTATGTATTTTTGTTTTGGTATAAACCAGAAAGGTGAAAAATATACAAAGTACATAAACAAGTTGACGCTGCAAAGTATAACAGAGAAAAAAGTACAAATTAATAGTCAAGTTAAAGTGATTAATGGCAAGGTAAAGATGAGCCTGTGCAAATGATTCGCCAGTTCAATCTGAACGTATACAGTAAAGTCAAGTCCAATGAAATCGAATGAAGTGAATTCAAGTCAAATCAAGAAAAGTCATGTGAAGTCTAGTCAGGTCAGGCTAGTCAAATCAAGCCAAAAAGTCAATTCAAGACAAGTCAATTCTAGTCAAGTCACGTGTAGTCAATTAAAGTCGAATCAATTCAGGTACGGCTAAGTTAAATCAAGTCAAGACAAGCCAAGGAAAGGTCAAGTCAAGTCATGTCAACTCAAGTCTAGTCAAATCATAGTCATGTCATGTCTAGTTAAATCAAGTCAAATCAATTTAATCAGGCTAAGTCAACTCAAACAAAGTCAAGCCAAGCCAAGTCTAGTCATATCATAGCCAAATCACAGTCATGTCATGTCATGTCATGTCAAGGCAAGTCAAGTCAGGTCAGGTCAGGTCAGGTCAGGTCACGTTAAAATCAATCAAATCATTCAAGTCAAGCCAAGTCAAGCCAAGTCAGTCAAATCAAGTCAAAGCAAATCAATTCAATTCAAGTCAAGTCAAAACAAGACAAGGCAAGACAAGTAGGTTAAGTCAAGCCGTATAACAATGGTGCGATATGAGGAATGACTTAATAAATTTTGCTTGAATGTCTTTACTGTTTCTTTAGCCAAATAATCAAACTATCATTAACAAGTGGTTTTATAACTTCCACCGCACTTGTATAATTTGTTTATCTTGGCGATATCACAATCGCTGAAATATTCCCGTTGACCGATGACATCCATCATCCTAAAACGCATCGTTTGCAAAAATATTCAGTCGAATTTTTTCTTTGAACTCTTACTTGGGATCTTTAGTTTCGATAGTGTTCGTCTTGTAGTCTTTGGCGAATGCATTTCTACCGTAATGCATCAACGACTTTAAGTCGTAGTAACTGCTCAAGAAATCCGTATCTTTGTTGGGGACAGCGATGAATTGGTCCTTGGCGCCGGCTGGTACATTTTCCCAATTGATCTTGATATAGTTATCTCTGTCGGGTCTTTAGAGTACAAAAAATAAACTTAAAAGTACTTTATCCCATTGACTTTTTCATACCTCATTTGTTCGTGCATGAATCCCAAAGTATGCATGATTTCATGCATGGCCGTACCGTAATTGTACATGACGCATCCGTCGTCGAGCGTCAATCCTTGTTTGCCGCCGATCATCCCAAAGTGGGAGGAACATCTATAAAAAACAAAAATTAACTCAAAGTGTACTGTGGACTACAGTAAGCCGTACAGTACCCGCCGTAGTCTTGAAATTCGACGTAATTCGGTTCGTTAGTTCGCGGAACTAATCTGATGCAAGTCACCTTCGCGTAATCAGCGATCACTTTCGTAAGAACTTTTTGCTGTCCACGCTTTCCTTCTGTACATGTTAACTCACTGTATGCTGCGTCCTAACATGCTGTATATACAGCAACCTTACTGAAAGCATCGGTCATGGTGTACGGTATAACACCGTTCTTCCATTTGGTTACGTTCGAGTACGCGCTTCGAACTCTCTGAAATACAGTAAGACTGAGTGATTGGTACCTGAGCGTCATAACTACTGAATACCATAGCTGCTTTTTGCTCAGGAGTGAAGATCAGGTCGTCTGAAAAAAAAATAACCGAACGGAACAGTTTTCGTACCCAAAACTACCTCCGAGACTGCTCATACCGTGTCGGTAAGCATTATCGAACGGTTCATCTTTGATGAAGTCCGGGTCTTCATCATCTTCACCGTCGACTTAAAATTTTTGAATCTTGTCCACAAAGTAGCACAAATAAAGATCGTAATCTGCTGTCTTACCGAATCTACAGTTGACGATTGATACTGAAAGGAAAATCAAAAATATAACAACAAGCGACGACTTCATGACTTCCCCTCAAGCGGCTAAGGCCAACCAAATGGTATAATAAAATTTCTCTGCATCGTCTTTCATGATATGAAAATAAGATACAAAGAATCTGTATTTGTTTAGGTTCGAGCCTATTACGGCTCTTAGACGATGAAATAGCTGCACAAATACAAATAACTCAGATTTTGTTTACTGAGACGCTTTGCGATTCAATTTTCAAATCTTCGAAATCAGAAGATTATAATATGAACTCCATGATTTATGATTTCTAATTTGAAATCTAATGATTGTTGTTATCAAAGTCTATTCACAACAAGACTGGAAAATGTGCAGTAAGACTAAAGTTAAAATTTTCAATCCGGATTCAGATATTGATTTTCGAGCATGCGGTTAAATTCAGATAGACAGCAGACCTTTGTCTATATCATACTGCGTGCTTGTTTTATTTTGCATTTTTTATTCAACATCTGCAATTTCTGTTTTTAATTAGCAAGATCTCATTATTTATTGGATTTCAAGATTCAACTTTTGTATGATTTTTTTAGCAAGTCGTTTTGTAATTTCCACCGCATTTGTAAAATCTATTGATTTTTGCGATGTCGCAATCGCTGAAGTACTGTCGCTGACCGATGACTTCCATGTATCTATAAATCGACCGAATCGGAAAGAAACCCTATCAAAATTTTGTTTTGGCCAGTAGCTTACTGAGGATCTTTAGTTTCGATAGTGTTTTTCTTGTAATCGCCAGTGAATGCATTTCTCGGATAATGCATCAGCGACTTGAAGTCGTAGTAGCTGTTGACGAAGTCGGTGTCTTTGTACGGAACGGCTATGAACTGATCTTTGCCGGTTGGCGGAACATTTTCCCATTTGATGTTGATAAAATAATCTCGGTCGGGCCTCTAGTTGAATATTGTCTTACAACTATTGTGCCGAGTACTATACACTCTTACCTCATTTGCTCATGCATGAATCCCAATGCGTGCATGATTTCGTGCATGGTAGTTCCGTAGTTGAACATGACGCAAGAGTCATCGAGTGTCAAGGCTTGTTTTCCACCGATCATACCAAAGTGCGAGGTGCAACTGTAGACATAGGGTACTGTATGACTGTAGGGTTACTGTAAAGCACAGTAAGTTCATACCCGCCCCAATCTTGAAACTCAATATAGTTGGCTTCGGTAGTTCGAGGGACCAGTCGAATGCAGGACACTTTGGCGTATTCGGCAATCACTCTGGTTAGCACTTTTTGCTGAGTGGCCTTTCCTCCTGAACATCACTACTGTTTACTTACTGTACACTATTGTAGACATTACAGGACACCTACTGAAAGCATCGGTCATGGTGTACGGTATTACGCCGTTGGGCCATTTCGTAATATTCGAATAAGCGCTTCGAAATTTCTGAAAAAAGTCATTAACACTCGTTAGCTATTGAGATGTTCTGTTTATTTTTTTACCATAGCTGCTTTTTGTTCGGGAGTGAAGATGAGGTCATCTGAAAAATGAACCGAATGAGATGATGTAAAACAACATTTTCGCTCCAAGATTACTTGATTCCGGCTTGTAAATGTTATCAAATGGTTCATCCTTCACGAAAAAGTCTTCGTCGTCATCGTCGCCTTTAACAATTCATGAGCATCATAAAATGCTTACTGTACTTTATTTTGATATCCTATACTTACAGTAAGCGATAGAAATCGAAAAGGCGACCAGAAATACGATTTTCAACGACGATTTCATGACTTTTTCTTTATTGACCAAAAAGCATAGTTTAACAAATTCGACATCCACGTAATGTTAATTTTATAGCGGATACAACAATGAATCTGTATGAGCTTATGATATTTGGTAAACAAGCATTCATCTCTAAGGCAGCTTAGCAAATAAGTTTTCCAATATCATCTTTAGATTTAATCCTTGAATAGTCTTGCTTCAGTCAATTAAAAAATATTAGTGGATGCATTTATGAAGATTACTGAGTAGTATAATTTGGCCGTTTGGATGCCTTGCTTGTATGTTGTTTGTGTTAAAGGATAACCAATCATTGAGTTGTAAACTAATTTTCTGTATTCATATATAACATAAGAGATATTGATCAACAACATAACAATAAACTGATAAGACTACTAATGAAGATATAGCTTAACATACGCACTTGGGACAAAACTTTTATCTCTGTTCAATGTGCCCTCCCACCAGTTTTCATCTCTCCGGTTGATTACTAAAATAAAAAAGTGTAACTTTTCTGAATGACAATACTTCAATAAATATTTGCCTGAAATGATGTCTCCTTTTTTAAATTTTAATTCGTCTTTGTTCGTAGTTGCAAAGTCATGTACGGCTTCAACCAACTGAACTTGGTTCTCGATGTCTCTTAATAATATACTCTGCTGTCGGCTGATGGAGGCGTATCTAAGAACTAATATTTCTAGTGCCGTCTACAGATATGATAGTAAGTAAATATTGAACCTGTGATAATCAACGAGTTCATTAAAACTGTTGAATTTAATGTCCCATATTGACTATTATTTTCCAGTTCCATGACATAAGATCTTGAAATGTTGGACAGCGCCTTGAAATCTGGTAAGGTCAAGTCAACTTAAGCCAAATCCAGTCAAAAATGAAATCAAGTCAAGTCAAGTCAAATACGTAAACTCAAAGTATAGGCAATACGAATAAACTGAATTATTGTCAAGCAAACTCAAGGCAATTTTAAATAATTCAAGGTAGGCCTTTTGAAAGCAGCATGTTATTACTTAAGAGACAAATTGATATCGCCAGGACACGATTCAAACTCTCTTATCAAAAAGGCGCCGTCAAATCTTTGTTTTTTTCAGCAAATGGTTCGAGCCTTCACGACTAATTTTTCCGTAATACCACGGGTGATCTTTTAATCTAACGTAGTTGACTGACACGTATCCTTCGTTACCATTGAGTTCAGCGATAAACCAATATTTGTCCTCCGTATTGTTCAAAACCTGCAAATTCTACATGGAATTGGTCACTGACTACACCTAGCCAAAAATATGTTACTTTTATGATTTGACCTTTTTGAAATGAAAGCTCTTCTTCGTCCACAGCCAAGAAATCATGCAGAGTTTCAGCTTCCATAACTAAATTTATTGTAGCCTCGTAAAGCGCTGTAAACAATGTCGAAAGAAAAATAGCCAGTGATGCAAACGAATTACGAAGTCATAAGCTGGATTCCGAAGCCAGATTGCACTTGAAACGTTTCTTTAAATGTACTTTTTTGTAATTTTTCAAAACCATTATCACGCTTCATTGAAAATTGATTCATTATCACAAACGATTTAATACTTGCTCCTAACTTTCTACTTTTACGCAAACATTTTCTAATGGTGTTTTTACGAGGAATGATTTGCGATATTGTGAATCATTGTTGCTTTTGGGTAAATGAAAGCAAAAATTGTGCCATACATCAAATAATCCTGTGATAAACTTTTCAAAGGCCATGACTGGGGGGGGGGGTTGCGAAACCAAAAGATGACTAAATTGTGAAAGGGTAAAGGGCGATTGAGAAATGGGTCATTTTGGCAAAAGTTTCTGTGGGACCCCCATCTATTTTATGTTTAGTAATTATGCTAATGTTATCCGTTCCAATTTTTTTACATTTTCAATTCAACCCCTCAGAACCCAAACATTTTCCATTGGCTTTCTCTCTTGTTCCCTTTAGCTTTCTGGCACCAAAACCGTTCTCGCTGCTTGCTCTCAAACGTTTCTCTTTATTCACGCTTTGATCCTTCGACGGTTATGTTATTAGTTTGTGTCCGATAGTTCAGTTTCCAACACGTTGTTTTATTTTTCCTTGCTCATATATATAGTTGGGACGGACGGAGGAGGTTCGACCAAATTAAAACGACGAAATCTAATTAGAGGGGAGATGTTGTTCCATCATTAAAGTAGGTTTCATCATCTCAGGCTAACAAGTTGTCGATGTTGTATCCAAAACAATCGAATAGAAGTCGCAACCAAAAATCATATTCAGGTTTATTCATACAAATACACCAATCTTGGTGACCTTTTTGCGGTATTGTGTTATTTATGAATGGCATTTTTTCCAGGTTCAGACACTTCAAACGTTCGTACTGGACATTTTTCCTTTTCGATGTGTTCAAGGTCGACTCAAATTTTCATGGGTTGAAAGACTGCGTACTATACGCGCACAAGGAAACAAAATCGTGCCATCTGTGTCCCAAAAGTTGGACGAAAATGAGCGTCTAATATTAATGTGTGTATTCATTAATTGCGCCATTTGGTAGATGTTAAACTAATTTTCGATCATGACTCATCGATTATCTGTCAGATTGAATTACATTATATTGGTCGGTTTTTGTTTAACATCTCTTCTATTGTTCGTGTCCAATTCTTCGTCGTGGATAACAAAATATTACCCTTATCAAGCCAATAATCAGACACTGAACAACGATATAGTTGATGTGAACAAATGGTGGAACATTGATCCAAGATCCAGAAATACGCCTGATTGTCATCAAATATTTGATAATGTAACAGAAAATGATCTCAATTGGAATCCGACTATTCCCAATGATGAATCTTTCATGCGATTATCATGCCAAGACATTAGAGATTCGTGGTCATTTCCTGAACAAGCGAGAAGCATCGAAGAGCAACAATATCCACTGGCTTTTGTCTTTCTCGGACAAAGAAATATTTTTCAAACTTTATCACTATTTCGAAGTATCTACTGGCCCCAAAATGTTTATTGTTTCAACTGGGATGAAAAAAGTTCTCGATCATATAAACATTTTTTCGCAAAGTTGTCTTCGTGCTTCGATAACGTGATCACTTCTCCGATCAGGAGGAAAATTTTTTGGGGCGACTACAGTTTGCTACAGGTGACTATGGACTGCGTGGAATTGCTTGTACAATCCAAAAGTGTCGCATGGAATTACATGCAAATCGTTTCTTGGAACGATTATCCGCTGAAGACCAATGCAGAGATGGTTCAAATTTTCAAGCTTCTCAACGGCACCAACGATGTTAGTTTAGGCACAGCTAACATGGATTTTATAATTGGGAGGTCATCCAAAAAATCCAAACTGCTATCTGGCAAATTGCCAGAGACACCTTCTTCGCTAATTTTGTACAAAGGAAGCTTCGCTGTGGCACTGTCTCGAAAGTTTGTCGAATTTGTTGTTAGAAGTCCGGGAGCTCAAAAATTTTACAAATGGCTGAACGGCACTTGGTGCGCCGAAGAACATTTCTGGTCCACCCTAAATCACAATGTTCACTTGAATCCACCCGGTGGATACCCCGGTGCTTGCTTACAGTTTCACTTGCTGCGTAACTCTCGTAAGTCGTATTTTAACCGTTATCAACTATGGCCGCACGCTACCGGAGTCGAATGTAAAGGAAAAGTAGTACATAAATCTTGCGTCTTTGGTGTTAGAGATTTACCGGATATCGTGCGAGCTAAACACATGTGGGCTCATAAAGTATATCAAGACTTTCAGCCTGCGACTTTGTACTGTTTGCATACATGGTTCTTCAATAAAGTTGAAGGGAGAAAAATTAACGACTTTAATTCGATTGCGTTAAAATATTATGCGAATTTGGCGCATGTGAAATATCATAATCTTCAAAATAAACAAAATTATGTGTGTTAAATAAAAGTTTTCCACAAGTCTTATGCTACAGTGAGTGATCGAGTGAGTGAGCGTGAACATGCGTGTGTGTGTGTGTGTGTGTGAGTGCATGCTTGTGCCCCTGAGTGATTGAGTGAGTTGAGTGAGTGATTTTGTGAGTGAGTGACTGAGTGAGTGGGCGACTGAGAAGATGAGTGCGTGAGTGAGTGAGTGAGTGAAAGCATGCGTGAGAGAGAGAGAGGGCCTCACCTTTTTTCTGTTTATTAATTATGCTACTGTTATCATTAATTATTCTACTGTTACCATTGATTATGCTAATGTTATGCTACTTCACGAAAATTTGCATATCGCGGACACCGACGAAATCGATGACGAAAATGACAAAAAATGTCGGAACTAGCCAACAAAACGTACGGATTTAGTAATGTCATCGTGAACAAGCTTCAAGACGCCAATTTGAACGATTTAGTGTTGGCTATTGTCAACCAAAACGAAGAACGGACCATTCCAAGGAAAATAGTGAAAATCATTAAAGGTTCATTAAATGCATATTTTACAATGTAGCAAGCATGGATAACGCCGTCGACGTTGGATTTAAGTACAACGGGACGATCCTTAAACTAGAAAAACCGATGGAACCTAAAGGAACCAATCAAACGCTAATCTCGATATGCGAAATTCCAGACGAAGGCAATTTCGCCAACGTCGGAAAGTGGATCGTAAAACAAATTCCGTGCAAGGTTACGTCGGAATTTCGACCACGATTATTTCCAAACACGCGCGTCGAAAGGGACGGACATACAAATCCTACGAAATCCCGGATATCTCGTTTACTCATCAAATGATACACCTAAAATCGCAAAAGGAAAGTTCCAAACGATCCAGGTTTGGTAAAAGGAAATAAAAACGTGGTGCCGATTGTGCATGAAGAAGGGTCACGATGGAAAATTGCCCGCAAAAGGAAACACACAAGCGCCAAGACTACATCCCAATCCGGCAAGAATATAGGATGGGAAACGGTATCCTCAAAGCCTATAAAACAAACCGCGCATCGCTCAGGCTAATGCTCCACCGACTGATGAACCCGAAATGACCAAACTTGTCTCCGACCAGTAGCTAGAAGAACGATCCTGCAAGTTGATACATCATTGCCGAAGACTAACTGGGCTGATGAAAAAGAGAATGAAAACGACAACTTCGTAGATGCACGTTCGCCAAGTGAACCCGACGAGACGGTCTAAGCGGAATATTCCGCAAATTTTCCCTTCTACAGAGCCGACATGACCTTCTCGAACTTCTACGAAACAAATTTCAGTATCGTAGGAGTAAGATATAGTACCACCAAGCAATATTTTTTTTATTCGCCCAAAACGTCAAAATATGTGGCGACGATAAAGCGTTAGACGATTATGAAACAAAACAAAGGAAATAAGCTGAAGGAATACAGCGATAAAATTGAATTCGACGAAGCTAAACTCGGAATAAGTTTGTTTACGTTTGCATCCGCACAATTATACACAATTAAACCAAGCAAAGTAAGTAAACTCAATCCTTCGAAAACAACTCTTCGACTCATGGGAACAGGAGTTAACGTTAGCCGAAGCTCACCCCTCCGCGGGATCGTTCTGGTGTATCGGACGACGACGAGATAGCATGTAAGCAAAAACAAAAATCCAAGTGGCAAGGCGATAACGAAATGGGAAAAATATTGATGAAGGTCAGCTGAAATGATGTCGGGCAAAGCTTACGAGAGTGAGCTCCCTGAGCTATACAAGAAAAAAATGAACAATTTGCGAGAAGAGGAGAAGCGAACGAGAAAGGAATCCCCGCCCCTTCAGTCCTCACCCACGGCTCATCAGCCCAAAAAAGTGCCCTCGATAATGTTAGTGGTGTGTGTAAGTGCCTGTTTTGTGCTCACGAGTCGTCAGCGCTTATTACTTACATTATTCTATTTATGTATGTCCAACAATAATCAACCAATTCTCATTATAATCCCTCATAAAACTATATTTCAATTTTATTTAGCAGTAGCCAAATGTCTAAAGAACAAGTTTCACTTCGCATGTACAAACTTTGTTTCGGCTGCAGAATCACAACTTCACACACATACACACTTAATGCAAATATAAATCTGACATCATTGGCACTAACTAGCCTCTTCTTACCGACTCTACCAATGGACCAAAATCGCCTCTTTTCATCTACATCATCAATGGCACTAACTTGCCGTTTTTATCTATTCTACTAATGGCTTAAGCCGTCTGCTTTCATCCATCACGTAACCAGCAAACTCAGGTTCACTACAATAAACGTAGGTGGCCTTGCCACAAGTTCGTCAAAGATCATCGATGTATTTGAGAAAGTTAAAGACATTGATGTGCTTGTCATCACTGTAACTCACTTTTCAGACAACAAGAAATCTAGCTACTTCGAATCTGTTTTTTCATTGTCTTTCGACTTGTTCTTCTCTCACCAACCAGAAAACTGCTGTAGTATCCACTGTCATCAAAAAGAAATCCAACATACAAGCTCACACACTAGTCCAACTCATTCAAGGCCGTGCAACTGCTGTGGTCGCACAATCAAAGCGAAAGTCTTTGTCATCCTTTCTGTTTATGCAAATGCAAACAAGAACACACGACCACAATTCTACAATGAACTTCTAATCCAAATTGACTCCAAGATAACATGCTTCAATGAGATTATCATCCTCGGAGATTTCACCTTTGCTGAAAATGCACCAATGGATCGTAACTCAAACAAAAACCTCGAAGGAAGCCAGATTCGAAGAATTTAAAAGATTTTCCAATCGACTCAGCATTGTGGACATTTACCGAGAACTGTACCCTGACGACGAGGAATATTCGTTCTCTTCTGGGAACTATCATGTGTCATCCAGGATTGATCGAATATACAGTATACCTCAGTCAACCTCAAAAATGATTGCAAGAGTACATCGTTCGATACTCAAACGTTCACAAAACACAACTTAGTTTCAGCGACATTCATCCTTAAGCCGACATGCATAATACGAGGAGGGTCGTATTGGAAAATGAACACTCTACTGATTCAGACAAGTCAGAGCAAGTCAGAAAGCGCCTTCCTCATATGCGTCGACCAAGGAGAGCATTTGATGTCATCGAATGGGAATACCATTCCAGACATTGAATACTATTGTTTCATTGCTCCAGACACTCGATGCACTCAACTTCGGAAACGACTTTACAAGCAAGATAAAAACCATCTACAAACCGGGAAAAGTGACATTGTCAGTGCAAGTAAACGGTCACATTTGCAAACCTTTCAAGCCGACAAGGAGCATCCGACAGTTCTGTCCACTGTCAGCGCTGCTTTATGTTTTGGTCAACGAAACATTTTGCAACAAAGTTCGAACTTCAAACATAATCCAAGGAATAAAACTTGCATCGAGAATTTTGAAGGTCAACTGTTATGCAGATAACACCAACTATTTTCTTAGCAGCTTCGAATCTGCTGAAGAAGTGCTGAAACTGTACAGAAGGTGCAGCGGCGCATCACGAGTAACACAAATACTTCCGATGGACAAACAAACACAAAAGACGCGCCAAACGCACTACAACAATTCATGCAAGATAAAGTTAAAATCTACGGAACTATTTCGACAGATTCGGGATCAACTATAAGGAGAACATCGAACCGGTTTATGACAGAATCCGGCAACTACAAGGAATAATACCGCATCGCGAATTTTCGCTAGAATCAAAAATACAGTTCATCAACACGTACTACTGGTCCAAGCTGACTTCACACACACACACACACACACACACCCGACAAAAAACTAAAACCAACTTGAAAGAACAAAGTCAACAGAAATAGGGTAAGTCGATGTCGACTTGAAGATTACAACCATGAGAATCATGGTGATGCTTCGACGTAATGCTAGAACAGAAACAGCTGACTGGCAAGAATCATTCAACAACATCATTAGAAAATGACAACATCAAAGAAAAGTTTCAACACATCCCAAAATGTCGAAAAAAACTATACTTATCCCCCAATTCTATAAGACATCATCAGATATGACTATTAAAATTGCCCAATAAAATCGTTTTCTTTATCATTAGTTCGTCGCTACTTCTGTTGCATAAAATGCATCTTTGCGTCTGTCGATTCTGTTTGCGATGGCGCATATACGTTTATGATTGTGTATGGTCCGGCTGGCGATCGTATTCTTAGTGTCATAATTCTTTTTGAAATCGCGTTCCATCCGACGATCGAGTTCCAGAACTTTTTATGGACTAAAAATGTTATGCCACCGTTTGATTCTTCTGCTGGGCTTGAATAGACGCGATATTCGTTGACTTGAAACGTAAGCATCCATTTTAATTTCGTTTCTTGGACCGCTGCATTCTTGACGTCTAATTTCTTTAATTCTATCGCTATTTGTTTCCAACTACTGGTAAAATTCGCTGATCGTATGTTCCACGAGCCTATCTTTATCTGTTACGTTAATGAGTAATTAGCCATTTGAAATACAATGCCGGTGTCTAGCCGGCAAGGGCAGAGCAAAGATAAAAACGCAACCGCTCACGGTGGCATGAAGATCGGAATAGATTTCTGTAGCATGTTGTGGACATGCCCATCATATCCGTTTTACACTTAGGGATTTCGTATTCAGTTTCAGTGTTTGGTTATAATAATTTGCATTTTCATCGTTTTAGTAACATTAATCGGAACTGGAGCTACGCAATTTTGAGCATTTCGAGCTCAACACAGACACAACTTTTCGGTGGAGCTTCTTTTACCACGACCAAAATAGAAAATTGAAGAACAAAATAAAATTGAAGATGAAACCAGTTATTACAAGAAATCTCCGATTGATGTTACTAAAACGATGAAAATGCAAATTATTATAACCAAACACTGAAACTGAATACGAAACCCCTAAGTGTTAAAGCTGTTGCTGAAACTGAATACGAAATCCCTAAGTGTTAATACGGATATGATGGGCATATCCACAATGTCTGCCGATTTCGCAATGAACAGGAAGCTAGTACTTCCGTAAATAAATCACCATTGGATAATGTATACTCTTCTGCTTTCCAGCAAATGTCCGCCCGAAAAATATTCCAGATAAGGGGTCCCAAGGCCGAACCTTGAGGGTACCCTTTAACCGTGAAGAATGGATTGCCAAAATGTTCCCTAATACGGACTTTATATGACCTATCGTATGATGCAAGAAAGTTGATGGCTTTGATGCAGCTCCGTGTGCCTTGAGCTTTGCAAGGGTTAGTCCGATCAGGAGGCTTGGAAAAGCACTCGATGAGTCGAAAAGCAATAATATTACTGAGCGTCTATTGTCCAAGTGATCGAGCGATTTCTCGATCAAGTTGATCAGAGCCGTTTCACACGAGAAATTTTTTCTATATGCCGATATGAACATGCAAGCAATGGATCGATTCGATTTGATAGTTGTTTTGCCGTCAGTTTTGCGAACTGTGTCAGAACTGTAATCGGTCTGCGATTTTTTGCAAAACATTCTTGAGAACGCCCACTGATATGAGCATGAGAAAAAAATAAAATAATTGAACAGCGAACGACTGAATACACGACAAAGTTTGAATTTTGCATGCTGTCGAAACTTTGATTGTTCGAACATTCCAAATTCACGAAGCGTTTGCTCACATGTTTTCAGTCGCAAAAATTTAATTAGCATTCAACACGACATTATCATTTAGTACAACTCTGGTAGAAAGTTGTGCTCAGAAAGACGAGTCACATTTGTCGTTTTTTTACTTGCAAACATGTTTGACAAAAGTTGCAAATTCAGAAAGATTAAATTGATACTCGTCTTATTTTTAATCGCTTTCGGATGTGGCTTTATGATCGCCACTTTGATTGAGCTCAATCCGAAATCTCCATGCACGAATGGTCCCAGTAGTAGTATTACTGAACTAAAGCCCGCCATTGAAAATGTCCAGGAAGTTGGAAGGTTGGAAAAAGTCCAGGAAGTTGGAAGGTTGGAAAATGTCCAGGAAGTTGGAAGGTTGGAAAAAGTCCAGGAAGTTGGAAAGTTGGAAAATGTCCAGGAAGAGTCGAATGAAAATCAGAACATTCGATGTCAAGTGCCGAAAATTGATCCCTGGGATCCATCCATTAAACATTACATCGAACATCCCAGGACCGTAGATTGCGGCCAAGTGCAACCATACATGACTTTCATGGACGATGAAGGATTTTTACAGTTGAATGAAACAGAAGTCGACAACATGTACAGCGAAAATATTGTCTTCAGCTGTAGTTATTGGACATTCGATCGAGACATAGGCACAAATGACGAAACTATTCTTTATGATGACGAAGTGCTGTTAGTTAATAAAACTCAATTATCGAAAGATATGGTCGAAGTTGAATGCAAGTACGAAAACGGCACGAAATTCTATTGGAACGTTTACGCTTACCCGGTGATCCGTGAGGATCTTCTATTTGCGAAGCCGTCAGAGAATCAACTCAATGTATTGTTTTTCCTCGTAGACAGCGTGTCCCATTCGGCATTACAAAGAAGTCTCCCGACGACTTACAATTATACAAAGAACGTGATGGGAATCAAATTTTTCAATGGTAAGAAACTAAATGCAAACTTGTAATACATTTGCATGCTGTTGGATTATGCTAAGCGAACGACGATCGCTAATCCAACGTGCTTTGATATTAATTGATTTGACATTAATGTGTCATTCTGTATGACTGTTCTACCTAATATAACCTGTACCCTAGAGCCAACACTGTGTAAACAAACGCTTGCAATTTGCTTAGGTTATCTATTTAAGGCTTCAACAAAGTTGGTAGCCACTCTTACCCGAATCAAATGGCTATGCTGACTGGAAAGCGCGTGTACTACGAAACTGACGATATGCCCAAAGAAGTACCTGATGGTTTTGATTATATGAAAGAATACTTCGACTCATGGCCATTCATATGGAAATATTTCGCCGCTAAAAGTTACGCCACAGTATACAATTCTGATTGGCCCAAGTACGGTCTGTTCAACCGCAATGCGCTCGGCTTCAGTAAGAAGTTAATCGATTACTATTACCACTGGTTTTGGAAGAGGGTTGACGCATTGGCGTTCTCGAAAAGTGATTGGTATTGCTTTTCGAACGACCCACTGCCGAAAATTAACATCGATTTAACGAAAAGGCACATTATCAAGTTGAAGGATACATCGAACTTCATTTTTCACACTTTAACCGAAACAACGCACACTGATGAAAATCAAGTCGAACGCAGCGATAAAGAACTGTACGCCTTTTGGAAAGAACTGTACGAGGGGAACTATCTGAATAATACTTTTGTAATATTCGGCAGCGATCACGGAATACTATTTGGCAACGTTAGACCAACATACGTAGGTACGGTAATCAAAATTTATAAGGAACACACATACATTGTACATATATGGAACAAGCTAAAAGAGCAGCGTGTACGAGTAGCACATTCAGAGTGGATTATTGCAGGAATACGCAGGAAGCCTTTAGGATTACGCTCACGCTACAATCCTGAAGGATTCCTGCGTAATCTCTGCAGGAAAATGATGATACCTTCAATCCTACAGGAATTATCTAGCAACGTAAAGGAACTGTTGGTTGTAATACAACCCTATAGGATTCCTAATGAGACAAGACGTTTCCAAGGCAATCCTTGGAAAATTCTTTTTATTCCTACCTGCTTGTTTCTAAGTTTCATAGAATTCTACAAGCAACCTATAGGAAAACTGTAGGAAGATCAGCATGACTATGCGAAAGCTGTGTTTGTTTTCCATTACAGGTGCTATGGAGGATCGTCTACCGTTTTATGGACTATGGTTCCCGCAGTGGTTCTACGACAAATACCCTCATATTAAACAAAACATCGACAATAATGTCGACAGACTAACATCTTCTTTCGATGTATATGAAACCATGAAAGACATAGCTAACGAACACTTCAACGGTGTTCAGCGAAATGCCAACAGTCGGGGCCAAAGCCATTTGTACCCGGTGCCCAAGAATCGTACCTGCAAGGATGCCGGCATAGCAGACCACTGGTGCACGTGCAACAAAGAGACAAAACTGGACACCGCTAATGACCCGGTAGTCAAAGATATGGCCATGTTTTTCGTTGACCATTTGAACAATATGCTGAAAGATTTGACCAAAGAATGTCAGAAGATTGTTTTCACGCAGTTCAATTTTCTCAATCAAGTGCAACTCGATGAACCTGAAGCGGCCGACGAGAAGAAAACTCATTATTTTGTTGGAATGGAAACGAGCCCCAATAACGCCATATTCGAAGCATACTTGACACACGTGACGACAAAGGAAACAAATAAATGGGAGATAAAAGGCGGATTGCAGCGTACTAGCCGATATGGTCCCTATACGGGTTGCATAGATGATTGGTGGCTAAGTCAGTTCTGCCCCTGTTATAATACAACGAAAAAACCTGAATAAACTTTAACGTTGGTCAAATGTACTGTTGCTACAACTAGAAAGTTAGAACAGATTCATTATACTTCAGTTGAAACGGACTGATTTTGACTTGCTGCCAAAAATGTTATTGCACTCGTTTGTCAAATAACTGAATAAATTGATTTATTTTCAACTTTTCGTTACATTATAACAAGGACAGAAATGGCTCAACCACCAGTCATCAATGCATTCTGAATATGGACCGTAGAGACTGGTGCGATCTAATCCACCTTTAATCTCCCACATGTTATCACTCCTGTTACTTGTATGTGTCAAATACGCTTCGAAAGCTGCATGGTATGGACTTGTCTCAATACCAACAAAATAGTGGGTTTTCTGAGGAAGCCAGTCTGGAGCGAATTCTTCATCCAACAGTTGAACACGATTGAGAAAATTGAATTTCATAAAGACTATCGTTTGGCAAATGTCTTGATGATCTTTCAACAACCCATTCAGATAGTCTACAAAGTAAGCAGATACATTGTTGGCCATAGGGTCGTTGTCGAGGTCAACCGGTGTTTCTTTGTTACACGTGCACCAATGATCAGCTATACCAGCAACATTGCACGTTCGATTCTTCGATACCGGGTACAAATGGCTTTGACCTCGACTCTCAGCATTTCGCTGAACACCATTAAAGTTTTCATAAGCGATATCTTTCAGTGTTTCATATACGTCGAAGGAAGACGTGAGCCTGTCGACATTCTTTTCTATGTTCTTCCTTATGTGTGGATACTTGTTGTAGAACCAGTTGGGGAACCATAGGCCGTAAAATGGGAGACGATCTTCCATGGCGCCTGTGAAAGAAGACTTGTACATTGGATTATCGTAAGTTTACTCGTCCAAGGGCAAATAGTCCTGGGTATGCTCAAACATGGTCCCTTTGCGATGCTCAGTAACCGGATTATTATAACTTCAGTAATCGGCTCGTGGGATTTTCAGGAACCGGATCTTGTGGTCTGGTTGGACGTTCCAAGTGTAACCCTTTGCGGTGTTGGTCCAGATACAGGAATTAAGGAACAGGATCATTGGACTTTAAGGAACATAGTTAATTCGATAGAATGGATTAGTTTGAAGGATATAGTCTCGGGGCTTCACATACAGTACTGTCGATCAAAAAATTTAACTTACCTATATACGTTGGTCTTATGTTACCCAATCTAATTCCGTGATCGCTGGAAAATATTACAAACGTCTTGTTCAGGTAATTTCCTTCATACATTTCCTTCCAAAATTCGTACACGTTGTTATCAGTGTATTCGATTTCGTTTTCTCCATTGTGCGAAGTTTCGGTTAAACATTGAAATATGAAACTTGCTGAGTCTTTCAGTTTGATCACGTGCCTTTTTGTCAACTCTACAATCATTTTTGGGATTGGTCTGTTTGAAAAACAGTAGGAACTACTCTGACGGCTCGTCAGTGCTTCGACTCTCTTCCAAAACCAATGGTAGTAATAGTCGATTAATTTCTTGCCGAAGCCTATCGCGTGATAGTTGAATAAACCAAACGATGGCCAATCCGAATTGAAGACTGTTGCGTAGCCTTTAGCAGCAAAATGCTTCCAGATAAAAGGCCACGAATCGAATCTTTGTTTGTAATAATTGTAACCTTCGGGCAATTCTTTTGGCATCTCCTTCGATTCTTCGTACATGCGCATTCCTGTTAACATAGCCATTTGATTTGGAAATGAGTTGGTTCCGATTTTATTGAAGCCTGAAAATAATAAATCAGTGTTAGAATGAGCACAATATTCATGTAACATTAGTGTAGTGTTAACATTAGCTTTAGTATTAGCATTAGCGCAAATTAGCTTAGCATCAGTGTTAGGGTAAGCATTAGCGTCGGCTTTAGCATTGGCGTTAGCATTGGCGTTGGCAGTAGGTTTAGCGTTTGTGGTGTAGTGGTAGTGTTGGCATTAGAGGTTGTCTTGGCGTTAGTGTGGCGTTGGTGTTGGCGTTTGCATTCCAGACTTACTTACCGTTGAAAAATTTGATTCCCATAACACTTTTTGTATAATTATAAGACATAGGTAAATTTCTAATGAATGCTGAATTAGAAACACTGTCCACAATGAAAAATAATACGTTTAGTTTATCTTCCGATGGTTTGGCGAAGGTCAGATCTTCTCGGCTCGCTGGATACGCATAAACGTTCCAATAGAATTCTGTACCATTGTCGTACTTGCATGCAATTTCAGCATTGTCCTTCGACAATTGGGTAGGGTTTGTCAATATCTTTTCTTCGTCGTATAAAATGGCTTCATCGTCCAATCCTAGATCTCGATCGAATGTCCAATAGCTACAATTGAAGCCGATATTTTCGTTTGCTAACTGGCGAACTTCTGTTTCATTAAGTTGCAAATATCCGTCTTCATCCATGAAGGTCATGTACGGTTGAACCTGAGAACAGTTGATGATCCTCGGATGTTTTATCCATTGTTCTATTGATGGATCCCAAGGATCCAATGCGGGCACCTTACATTTGATAACTTCCTCATCATCGATATCGTGCACTCTCGTATTAAGAGGTTCGAACGGAACCATGTTGGGGAACAATGATCTAGATGTTTCAAAGCCACTGTCGTTGATCGTCAACCAATTGGCGAATACGAATCCGGTTAGAAACGAAATTAGTATTGAAATTAGAAATATTTTTAGTTTTCTAAGCTTACAACCATTATTGTGTAATTTCTTCATTAGCACGTATACACAGAAAACAGAAAATCAAACCAATTTCAACAAACGATACATGCACAATGAAGCACATTACAAGCAACAAATGAGTGCTTTGAAACTTCGAAGCAGATGGTTAAATACTCCTTGACCAAATACATGGTTTACGTACGTTGAAAGTTTTGGCTTATATGTTCAGTCGTAGTTGTATAACATACATGTTGACATTTCTATCGAATTGTATCTAAAAAAAGTTAGTGAATCTCCATAAATAATCTTTTGATACTTTCAATGGATTAGACTAGACACAGACTCAACGGTATCAATCCCTCAATCTGGATGCAAGCAAAGATTGAAGCGTATGGTTGTATAAAAACAACGTAAATCACAAAATACGAGCCTCCGTCGCAGAGCTGCTACACAAGGTGGTTGGGACAGTAATTCAGAGCTGTAGCTCGGAACTGAATTCGGAATCGTTATCAGCAACCTGATTATTTTATGTGTTGTTGAGGTTTGCGCATATTAAAACGAAATAGAACAAGTTTCAGCTGGTTGTGAAAGATTATGCACTTACATTGTACCTTAGCTTGTTTTTTACTCATTTTCAATACGACACTGCCGAAACAAAAATAATTAAAGTAATTCTGTATCAACCATTATCATCAGGTAAAATCATAAAATGACATAGGCACGAGTATCGTTCAGCCTGCACCAAAGTCCTTTTTTATATAATCACTGACCGGACATTCGGATCTGTACCCTGTTGAATCGGCACAGTATCCAAACCGGTGTCATCTTTTTTCAACTCGCAGTCTACGTCTTTGTCACAGCAGAGAATGCTGCATAGAAACCTTGTTTGTTGAATTGCAAACAAAAAATGTGTATGAATGCTTTCTCTAAATGTCCAGCTCAAAAAAGTCCAATTCCTTTTTGGACTGGTTGCAAAGGCGCTCACCTTTCAAGGCAAAGTTGGTGATCAACAAATCGAAAATAAAGTTCATTAAACAACTCATGAAACTTTTCTAGAAGACTTTTCTAAGAATAAAATGTGCAGGAGATTCGGAAAAGTAACTTGCGAAGACCTTTTTTGAGACCTTTTCAGTAACAGTTGCTTCGAAAAGTTCATCAGGCATGAATTTTCATGAACCGTAGTAGTTTTATTGATTCAAGCATGTTTGCAATAACATTTGGAACCATCAAATGGTTGTAGTCATAGAGTTTTCTTGTTTTTTCTTCAATAAACAACTAATGTACATTAAGCTGCTA
This sequence comes from Prionchulus punctatus, assembly GCA_034698125.1. Taxonomy (NCBI): domain Eukaryota; kingdom Metazoa; phylum Nematoda; class Enoplea; order Mononchida; family Mononchidae; genus Prionchulus; species Prionchulus punctatus. The sequence continues at coordinate 14,024 of JAQGBA010000385.1, read as the reverse complement.
CTAGAATCCTAGTAACAGGAGCAGAAATGTTTAAGCCACCAATCATCAACGCACGAAGAGTGCGTCCCGTACCGACTAGTCCGATCCAATCCCCCTCTCAGTTCCCATTCGTTTTCGGTTCCATTCTTAGTGGTGAGAGTCAGGTACGCCTCGAACGTAGCCTGATTCGGATTCGTCTCGATACCGAGGAAAAAGTTTGTTTTCTTTGGCTTTTCGTACAACGTATCGGTCACTGTCGGTTTCGCATCGACATCCGTAAAGTGAACTTGTCGAAAGAAATGAAACTTGGAAAACACGATCAGGTGGCATTTTTGCTTCACATCCTCGAGAAGGTCGTTCATATAGTCGATCATGAACGACGCCCCTTCCATGGCCAGGGTATGGTTCTCCGGGTTCAGGCTCACTTCTTCATTGCACGTACACCAGTGATCCGCGATACCGGCGTCGTGGCACGTTCGGTTCTTGGGCACCGGGTATAAATGGCTCTGGCCTCGACTCTTGGCAGGGCGTTGATGTCCATTAAAATTTTCGTTGGCTATATCTTTCAAAGTTTCGAAAACATCGAACGATGCTGTGAGCCTGTTCATATTATTTTCGATATTTTGCCGAATATGCGGATACTTCTCGTAGAACCACGGTGGGAACCAAAGACCGTAGAAAGGCAGGCGATCCTCCATCGCACCTAGAAAAGCACATTTTCTATAAACATCAGACGCGTAATGTTCACTGGCTAACGACTATAGTTGACTGGCTAGCGACTATACTGTAGTTGATTGGCTACCTGCGTAGGTGGGCCTAACCTTGCCCAATCGGATTCCGTGATCGCTTGAGAATATTACAAAAGTTCTATTCAAATGATTTCCTTCGTGAAGCTCCTTCCAAAATGAGTACAGGTAATCGTCGGATCGCTCGATATCGCTGCCCTTGCCGTGAGTCGTCTCGGTGAGTACATGAAACAAAAAATTCGCTGTGCCTTTCAACTTGAGCACGTGCCTTTTGGTCAAGTCTATTATGATCTTCGGTAATGGCTCGTTGGAGAAACAGTACGAAGAACTGTCGCCTATTTTCATGACGTCGATCCTTTTATAAAACCAATGGTAATAATAGTCTATGAGCTTTTTGGTGAATCCCACGGCGTTATAGTTGAACATGCCGAACGACGGCCAATCCGAATTGAATATGGTTGCGTAGCTTTTAGCGGCGAAATATTTCCATATAAACGGCCACGAGTCGAATCGTTTCTTGTAGTAGTTGTAATGGTCGGGCAGCTCGGCCGTCATGTCATCTTGCTCGTAATAGACTCGTTTGCCGGTCAACATCGCCATTTGATTAGGAAACGAATTAGTTCCAATTTTCGTGAAACCTAAAATTGCGAAAGGCCTTCCAGAAATCTCTTATTCGTGACTAAACTTATCGAGTTTTGTTAGTTTTCCAGTGATTACCTAGTTCATTGACTACAGTTGAATAATAGTCTATTGACCACAGGTGCTTAACAGACTTAAGTTATTCAGTGCCTACAGTTATCCAGTGACTATAGTTATCCACTGACAATATTAATCCAGTGACAATACAGGTTGTTGTCCAGTTAATATTCTTGTCCATTGACAGTAGCTGTCCAGAGATTATATTGGGTTGACGCATAATTATTGCACGTTTTTTTGGCGCTTTGGCTTCAAAAAACGTGCAATAATTATGCATCAACCCAATAGTTTCCCAGTGATAATAGTTGTCCACAGGATATAGTTGTCCAGAGAGACTATAGTTGTTCAGTGCCCATAGTTGTAGCAACCTGACAGTCCTTACCATTGAAGAACTTTACTCCCATAACATTTTTCGTATAATTATAAGTCACCGGCATGTTCCTCTGTAGAACCGTATGAGCCACGCTATCCACAATGAAAAACAAAACGCTGAGCTGATCTTCCGAAGGTTCGGCGAACGTATGTTCCTCTCGGATCACCGGATAAGCGTAGACGTTCCAATAGAATTCCGTCCCGTTCAGATATTTGCAAACAACTTCTGAGCTGTCTTTCGTCATTTTAGTTGCATTTTCGAGTTTCACTTGTTTGTCGAACAAAATCTCCTCGTCGTCCAATCCTAATCCTCGGTCGAACGTTCTATAGAAACAATTGAAGGAAATATTTTTCGCAGCCATATCGTCGACTTCGGTTTGATTTAGCGTCAGCCGTCCTTCGTCATCCATGAATGTCATGAATCTTTGCACTTGTTGACAGTCTATAGTTCTCGGATGTTCGATCCATTGTCGTATTGTTGGATCCCACGGATCCAATTTTGGCACCTTACACGCGATAATTTCATCATTATCTGCCGTCGCTTGCACCTTTTCTGGTTCTTTTTCGATTTTAGCTATTCCCGGAACAATCGTTCCAATCGTTTCTCTTTGGTCCGTTACAATTTTCACGCCGGAAAAAAGCGACTGGATAGTTTTCGACGTACATTCCAAATTCGAAATCAAATTGGATATGACGAATCCGGATCCGAATCCGATGAGAAACAAAAGTAATATTAATTTTTGTTTTTTCAACACGCACGTACCGCTATTGTATAATTTCCCCATATTTTTTTCTTGTAATGACCGGTAACGTACGAAATGGAACAAAAATTCTAACCTGCCGCATACGAAATCGTGCGAACTTTAGAAACGAAAAAGAAAACGTGATTATTGTACTACTTTGTGGGCGCATGAGATCGAGAATGTGTTTATTTGACAAGTAGAACTTGTTCATCAATAAACAACCGATTTGTTATTTTTTTGAAAAAATGATGGGCGTTTTCCTTGTACAAAAGTGAATATCACACTCCCGCAAACAGTCATGATGGTTAACTCAACTGCGCGGGTGTGGAAACGGATATCTCTACTCTACTCTACTTCACTCAACTGCGCCGAAACCGCTAGTGGAAACGCGGTCATGTTAACAAGCAATACTAATTTTAAACTGAGACCATTAGTTCGTGAGCAACTATAGTTCATTAGCTACTATAGATTATGTTCGACTATGTTGCCTGTTGGTCATTGGAGAATATGGTTCCCGGGCAACTGCAGATATTGTCCAGTGACTGTAGTTGATCAAAATACAGTTGTTTCCAAGTTTTATAATGTTTTTTCGATTTAAACCAATTGTTAAATTACGAAATTGGGAAATAAAACACGTGTTGGCCAGTGTTTTCGAATAAAAAATCAACTTTTCCACAGGTAGCCGAAGTTTACCAAATGTAAACTAAATGTTTTTCGCTGTTAGCCCGGGTGTTTATACTACTACTATTCAGTGTTTTATGACTGTTATAAAGTGTTTTCAACGATATTTTAGTTTTTTCCAACTGTTATTCGTTATTATCCAACTGTTAACCAATGTTTTAAAATGTTATTCTGTGTTTTTCGACAGCTTAACATGTTTTCTAATTGTCTATCATGTTTTCCGACAGGCTACGACTATTTTCTACTCTCATTTAGCGCTTTTTCTTTGTTAACTGGAGTTTATCACTTTTAAGCAGTGCTTTATGACTGTTATTCAGTGATTTCCACTGTTATCCAGAGCTATTTTACTGCTAATCCGTGACTATTAAAATTTATACAGTGTTTCCGTGTTATCCAGTGTTTTTTAAGAAAAACAAGTGTTTTTCAAATGTTATCTGGCATTATTCAAAATCCGGCTCTTCACACAGGGCTATTCAGGAATTAGTGTTTTCCAAGTATTATGCGCTGATGTATGACTGATTACCGTTATTCCAACTGTCAATCAGTGTCCGTGACAACCCGTAATTTTCCAATTGATATCCTGTGTTATTCAAGTGTTAACCAGTGTTTTCCAAATAGTATGTATTTTTTACAGTTTGCCATGTTTTCCATTTGCAACAGTGTTTTCCGACAGCTAACCACTGTTTATGCGTGTTTGTCTCTATTGTGCATTACGCAGCTGTTAACCAGGGCATTAATAATACTCGATCATAATAATAATACTTCATAAGACTCGAATAAAATCGATGTTTTCCAAATGTTATCCGCTGATTCTTCTCTTCCTACCAGTTTTTCCAGCTGTCATGCAGTAATTTCCCAGAGCTCACCACTTTTTTCTTTTTTAATCCTGTATTTTTCATTGATAATGAGTGTTTATCACTGTAAACTGTCGATTTGTTATTTTTAAAATTTAAACAGTGTTTTCCACCATTGTTCATTGCAGTTGCAGCGATATTTCACTAGCCCAAATGTTTTTTCCACTCTCAATGCAAACATTTTCATCATCTAGCATTATTAAGAAAATTTATCTTTTGGAACTCTTTGAAGCAAGTTCTGCAATTTTTTGCGACTGAAAAAAAAAGCTAAACTTCCTCCTTTCAGATCTCTCTCCTTTTAGTCAATTAAATTTTATCCAGGAGGGTATTACTGGTCGACATTGCGAAAGGATTCACTGAAAGAAGAAACTAAAGTAACCGAATGAAAAGTAAATTGATCTTTAACAAAAAATACATAAGAAGACCTCCATTCGATCAAATTTACTTCGCTGGCCAACTCGCAAGGTTGAGCTCTCCAACCCCCCCCCCCCCCCCCATTATTAATCCAGAAACTAACGGGTTACATTGGATTCCAATTACGAACCCCCCAATGATGACGGACAAGAAAGAAAACTATAGTTCAAAAAAATTCAGATAGCGAGTAAAAAACATAAACACATAAAGGGAAGTGTCGATTAATCAGCTAAATAGTTGCTGGTGTAGTTGCTCTATAGTTGCTCTAGAGTTGCTCTCTAGAGTTGCTCTTAGATTCTTGATTTGCTTTTTATTGCCTGAAAATTTGCATTTAATCAGATTTTTGCCTTCAACCTTCCGGCTGTGTACAAATCTTTTGTTTTTTGAACAACTTTCCGCGCATATATTTGATTTACGTATAAAAAAACTTTCTTCGCGCTCGTTCAACTCGAGACTTCAACAAGTTATTACGCAATAATCTCTCAACCACTTTAGCTCCTAAGAGGAGGAACGGGGGGAGGGGGGAGGAGTCGGCTAAGGAGGAATTATATATATTATGTAAAATCGAATGGTAACAGGCTCGCTGAAATTCGCACGACGAGTTAGTTCGCTGGAAAACAAATTTCTCGCTCGGGCTAGTGAGTTTTCCCTCTCAGAGATAATGTTTTCGATTTTCGACCTGAACACGCGAAATCAACTATAGTCGGCGCCCGTCCAGGTGAACTATAGTTGATTGGCTAGGGTCCTATAGTTGATGGCTGAGGTCCCGAAGCGACATACGCCTCGAGGCGTTCGCCCCTCGCTCGTCGGCGCCTCGGTTTATAGTTCGAGGGAACATTCTTGGGAGGAACGTGTTGAAACATCACCGAGAGTAGTAAAACGGAAGGAAGCGACTTGAGCCGCTCAAACTATAGTGCAACTATAGTTCGAGCGAAAATTCGCTTTATTGTTTTCGCCGATACAATTTCCAGACGTTAAAACGTCGTTAAAAATCTAATGGCAAAAACGAATTGAATTTGATTTTCAGGTCTCTCTCTCGCACACTCGCTAGCTCGTAAGCCATGGAACTATAGTTCATCGTTCGAGCGAGGCCAACGACTATAATCGTATAAAATTACGTCACAATTGTTCACTAGCTCGCGGAACTATAAATTGCCCGATGTCGTCGTCCGCCGGCCTCGAAACGATAAAATTGGAGCCGCTCGATCGGCAGGCTCTGTTGGATAAGCAGGAGGATACGCGAACCGAAGCTGGCGTCATCATGCAAGATTTGATGAGCAGGCGCAAGAGCACGTTGGCCGCGGGTAATAATAATTTCGCGCTCTACGACGCCGAGGATTTGGACGACGTTAATCCTACGTTTTTATCCGCCTATTTGAAATCCTTCGTTGGTCCGTCGTCGGCCGACGCCGACACCGATGGACGGAGAAAGGTGAGCTAGTGTTGGTCATTGTTCGACACTTTAGTTCCGTCTGTAGTTCACTGGCTATTTTTCGCAGAAAGCTAAATTGGGCGTGCTCATCGGCGTTTACCTGCCCACGTTGCAGCATATTTTCGGCGTTATCATGTTCCTACGATTGTTTTGGATCGTGGGCACAGCCGGCGTTGTGCAAACGTTTTTCATGGTGTTTATGTGTTGCCTTTGTGTAAGTTCTTGGTATTTGCTCGCAAACTCGCTGACCAGCGCGCATTTTTTGCTTACAGACATTTCTAACGAGCATATCAATGTCCGCAATAGCCACCAACGGCGTCGTTGAATCGGGAGGATCCTATTTCATGATTTCGCGAAATCTCGGGCCCGAGTTCGGCAGCGCCGTCGGCATACTGTTTTACTTAGCCAACGCAGTGGCAACTGCAATGTATCTCATTGGTGCTATCGAAATCTTACTGGTATTACAAGGCAACTATAGCCACTGGACAACTATAGTTACTGGATGACTACAGAAAGTGTATAAACATACTTACTGGACAACTATGATTCCTGGAGCACAGTAGACCTGGAGAACTGTCGACCCTGGAGACCTGTAGACACTGGGCAACTGTCAACCCTGAGGAACTGTAGATCCAGGAGAACTGTAGAAACTAAAAAACTGTAAACCCTGAACAACTGTAGGCTCCGGAGAACAGTAGGCCATGGATAAGTGTAGACTCTGGAAAACTGTAGACCCTGAACAACTATAGTCCCTGGAGAACTGAAACCCTGTGGAACTGTAGATCGTGGAGGACTGTAGACTCCTGACAACTGTAGACCCTGGAGAACCATAGACCCTGGACAACTGTAGACGCTGGACAACTGTAGTTTGTGACAAGAAATTTGTTTTTACAGACCTATATCGCTCCAAGTTTACCCCAGTTGGAGGACAGTCATCAAAACTTTCGGATTTACGGCACTTTCTTATTAATAATAGTTTTCGCCATAGTTGCACTCGGCGTCAGGTTCGTCCAATTATTCGCGCCCGTTACGTTGAGTTGCGTAATTATGTCCATATTGGCCATATACGCCGGCAGTATAACGGCCAACGAGGAAAGGAGTCCCAAGTGAGCGCTCGAAACTTGTTTTTTTTCTCGTTAGTTATCTATTTTTGCTCGTTAACGTTCATTTAAAGCAAGTTTACTCGCCGTTTCCTTCTGTTAGCCGGCTCTAATACGAAAATCATTAAAACGTGCTAGTTTTTTTTCTCGCTTTTAATGCTTCTCACCCCCATCTCCCCACCACTCCTGTCATATTTTTATTGCATTTGTCAGTTTGCGTTTATTGCATTTTCGACTTATTCGATTTGGAGCCGGGTACTTATGAAATACCAGCACAAATTGGACCTCTGCCAAAAATTATCTTCGTAACCCGTAAATTTAATAATACAAACATTTTTTAACTGGATAAACTCTTGAAATATATTTTTACCCGTTTAACGTATTTTCTTCATCATTCCATGCATTATGCAACCCTGTACGGGCCGCATTCCATTGATCATTAAATAGTTAATTAATTACAGTTAGTGAGATTGATCTCCGATGTTGCTAGCTATCAGAAATAATTCATACGATTTTCATCCTTCATTGACGGGTTCCGTGAACTTTTTTTCTTCCTTCGCCGAGGTTCATTCGGTAATTAATTTATTCTATTTATGGATCGAAATCGATCCACTATCTCGAGGGTTCTTGAATAAAAAAAATAAAAAAATTATACATGTCTAAGAATATTTTTGCAAAATAAACGAAAATTTTCTCTGAACGATCTCCGGCCTGGCAGACGAATCGCTCGAGGGAATACTTATCGACGTATATAAGACGGTTGAATATACAATAAGAATTTTGTTGTTTTTTTCCAACAGGATTTGCATGCTCGGCGACCATTTGCTGAGCGCTGTACATTACAATGTAAAAAACTACAGTAACATCGATCAATGGTGCAATAAAAACGAAAGCGGTCCGCTGCGGACCGAATTCTGCAAAACGGTCAACGACACTCACGACTGCGATTATTTCGATAGCGCGGAGTTGACGATTTATGCGGGAATACCTGGATTCGCGAGTGGAGTTATACATGGTACGACAGTTTCACAGATAGTAAATAAGTGCTAATCCGCTATCTCGAGGGTTCTTGAATACAGTTAGAATAGCAGTAACAGTAACAATAGCACAAGCTGTTCTATGGAACCCGTCCGTGTGACATATTGAATGTACTGATGCATCGACACCCTACTTCACGTATGTATCGGCTGTACCAATGTGTCGCTGATATCGATGAATCGACGGTACTAACTTATCGACGGATGATCGATGTATCGACCACACCGACATATCGATTGTACTGACTTATCAACTATCCTGATGGATTGACTGTCAACACATACCAACTGTACCCACAAATTGATTGCGCCACCCATGCATCGACTCTTCCGATGTATCGACGTCCCTACACATCGTATATACCAATGCATTGACTTCTCAATGTATCGATCCTGCAGAGGTATCAACTGAACTGATGTATCGACTGACCAACCTATTGACTGTCCCAACATATCGATTGTCCCCATGTTATCGCCTGTACCACCTACTGACTGTAATGGCGCATTGTGTCCAACGTATTGATCGTACCAACATATCAGCTATCCCCGATGTATCTACTGACCAAATGTAACGATGCCGAAATTATACAGATGTATCAACATTTCGACATTCCAAAACTGTACCAATGTCTCGCCTCTACCAACATATTCAATACAGACGTCGAGGGACCGACAACTAATACACCTTTCAACAGAACAGTCGATAGTCGTTAATGCGGTCGTTTTATCTCTTTTTACTTGAAATTATATAATCCCATGCTCCTATGGCCCATTCTCATTTAGAAAACGCTTGGTCGTATTTTATGCACGAAAAAGAAGTGGTGCCGGGAGTTATCGGCAAAAAAGACAGGGAAGTCGTACAAGATATAACGACGACGTTTTTCGTCTTGTTGGCAATTTATTTCCCCTCCGTTACCGGAATTATGACAGGCTCTAATATGTCCGGTGAGCATCGAATGTATTTCTCGAGTATTTTTTTTTCGATTTTTCAGAGAAACAAGTGTTTGAAAACGAATATTTTTACTGAAATATCAAACTAGCATAACTTCTGTCGATCGTTCCTCGACAGTTGTCGATGTTTTGAAATTTTTTCCTCGACAACATGAACTCAGTTGACTGATTGGTTTTGTTCGAAGCGAACTTCTTTTCAAAAATCCAAACATTGCAAAGTTCAACAGCCATCTCGGATTTCAAATAATGAAATTGGGGTTTTAGGTGATTTGCAAGATCCGCAGAAGTCGATCCCTTCGGGAACGATAGCCGCTCAATTAACTACGTCGGTAGTCTATCTAACGTTCGTACTGGTCTTCGGTGGTACAATCAAAGGTCCCTTGCTAAGAGACAAGTCGGCTCTCGAAAATGTTTGCTTATGCAACAAATCTTGCAATTTTTATTTTGTCAGATATGGGGAAAGTCTGGGCAACGAAATGGTCGTAGCACAGCTGGCGTGGCCCAGCCAATGGGTGCTGCTCATCGGTTCCTTCACGTCCTGCTTCGGAGCAGGCCTGCAGTGCCTGTGCAGCGCGCCTCGCCTGTTGCAGTCGATCGCCAAAGATGATGTGCTTCCGTTTTTGCAAGTGTTCAGTCATGTAACGAAAAGGAATGAACCGATACGCGCCTTGCTCATAACGACGCTAATTGCCGAATGTGCAATCCTCATCGGCGCCATCGACCACATCGCGCCAGTGGTTGATTTTTTCTTCCTGATGTGTTACGCATTCGTAAATATCGTATGCGCGTTGCAAACGCTGCTGAAGTCGCCAAATTGGCGGCCGAGATTCAAATTCTACCATTGGAGCTTGTCGCTGTTGGGAGCTCTACTGTGCTTGTTTATCATGTTCGCAACTCATTGGTACTACGCTTTGGTGGTTATTGTATTGTGCGCATCGATATATAAATATGTTGAATACAAAGGGTTAGTTCACTAGCTACAACAGTTTATTTGTTCTAAGATCGCCTTTTCAATTTAGTGCCAAGAAGGAATGGGGAGACGGTATACGGGGTTTGGCGCTATCGACCGCTCAGTACAGTTTACTGAGAGTCGAAGATTCCGACCCTCATCCAAAAAATTGGAGACCGCAGATTTTGCTTTTAACTAAACTAAACAATCGAGATGATGTGAAATACTTTAAACTACTTCAACTGGCTAGTCAATTGAAAGCTGGCAAAGGATTGACTATGGTGTCGTCTTTGGTCACTGCTGACTACAGCAAGGAGGAAGATAGGAAACGACTGGAAACCATCAAACAAGTAAACGTCATTGCACTGGCTATATTTGATAGTGTGTATCATTTTTTAACTGGTGTAGAACCTAAAAACCTCGATGAAAGAAGCCAGGGTCAAAGGGTTCGCCAATGTGGTTCCGTGCGAAAAACCATCCGAGAATGTCATTACCTACGTCCTCGGTGCCGGCATAGGTGGACTGAAGCCGAATACAATTTTGGTTGGATGGCCCTACAGTTGGAAGGACGCTTTGGAAACTAAAGACAATGATTATTGGAACTTCCTGGGTAAGATCCAGGAAAAACAAGGAAAACTCATCACCAAGGGCGATAATCTTGTTTCAGACGCGATACATCGGGTAGCGTGTCACGATAGGTGTTTGCTTATACCGAAAGGCATCGATTTTTTCCCCGATGCCACCGATAGATTATATGGATTTATCGACGTCTGGTGGATCATACACGACGGTGGACTTTTGCTATTGTTGCCGTTTTTGCTGAAGCAGCATAAGATTTGGCGCCACTGCAAAATGCGCGTATTTGCAGTGGCTCAACTGGCGGACAACAGCGTTAAGATGAAACAGGACCTGGAAAAGTGCGTCTACCAGTTGAGGCTGGACGCAAGTGTGCACATAGTCGAATTACCCGATAGCGCGGTATCGGCCTATAGTTACCACAAGACCTTGCTAATGGAGGAGAGGACGAGGATGGCCCTCGATTTGTCACCCGAAGAAATCGCACACGAAGTGAGTTTGCTACATCTAAGGAATGTGATGTCTACCTAGTTTTGACATTCAAGTATAGTTTGAAATCCTGGCTCGTTTTTAGCCTCAACTGTTGTTGGATAGACACAGGGTATCCAAGCCGGACATATTTGAGAATGGTCCCGGTAACTCGTTGTCCACCGAAACGAGTATGATGTCGAAGTCGAACAACAACAACTCGGTGAATCCTCAAGGAGTACAAATTCTAATCGACGCGAGTCCAGACGATGATCAGTACGTCAACGCCCATTCCATGGATTCACCAACTATGGACACGTTCCGTCTGAGCGCCGCCGACGATCAAGCAGCATCGACTAGATCCATTCATTCGACCGATTTGAACGAAGACGCAAGCGATATCGGTGGTGCGGAAAGCACTCCAAGGTGGAACAAGCTTATTACTATAGTTGTTTGATAATTGTAGCTGTTCACTAGCTAAAGTTGGCTAAAGGGACAATAGTTGCCAATGGCTATAGTGTTCAAAAAATACTTATTTGATGACTGTAGTTGTTCAGAGATAACTGTTATTCAGTGGCTATCGTAGTTCGATGGATATAGTTGATCGAAGGCTACTGCTGTTCGGTGACAATTTCATTGATTGCAGATCGGAAAACAAGAATTATTATTTCACTTTTTCGCCCAAAGAACTGTTAAGGGAACTGAAAAAGGGTCGATCCACCGAACAATTGGACGCGCAGATCTCCGCCATGGTCGACAGGAAAAAGGCGCGAAAAATGCACACGGCCGTCAAATTGAATCGAGCGATCATGGAGAAATCGTCCGATAGTAAACTAGTGGTGATCAATTTACCTCAGCCCCCGAGGCAAAAACAAAGCTTACAAAATTACATGGAGTACATCGAAGTGTTGACCGAGAATTTAAACCGGGTTCTGTTGGTGAGGGGCACTGGTCGAGAAGTGATAACGATTTATTCGTAGACGTTTTTTTGTTTTATAAAATACAACAATAATAAGTCGAAGTCTTTAACGAATTTCAATGTCGTTCATGTACATTTAGAAAATACAGGTCGCTCTAATATGTGGTTCTTAAAATTAAAGTTTTATGATTCATAAGTGTTGCGTCACATTACATAACAAGCAAAATTCCTGACTGGACTGTTCACGTGTAACAAGATGAGAAGACGAACTTTTAGGTGAGATGTTACAATGAAAATAGTTATAAGCTATTGTTCATATTTCGTTTTTTTTACAAGCGCTTGTGCTGTTATAACAAACGTACAATGAACCGCTTTCGATTGAAGAGTTGTCATTAAAAAAGTAGAGTGTTTTTTAGACAAATTTATGTCGATATTTGTATTGAATTATACAACAAAAGAAAACAAAAAACAACATATTTTTTCCAAATGGTGGGATCGAATTTTTAAACTTGTTTTGCAAAAACGTTTTGCACTTTCTTTCAAAAGGTGTCAAAGAAATGCATTGTAGGGAAAACAATACAGCACTCGAAGTAAAAAAAACAACTGAACACTTCATTTACGACGTAAAAAATTATTGAATACTACTCCAGTTGCGTCTATTTTCAAATGACAATGGTTCTAGTCAGAGTCCATCCCGATTATGTCATAAAATGGCTTTGTAACGAACAGTAACTTGATAAAAACAGAAGAAAATCAAAAAACCTCATGAACCACTAAAATCTGAAAAGCGGAATTCATTTTAAAATCACAAAAACTAAAGTTAGAAAATTAAAGTACATTTCTTGGACCAATAATGCACTGTAGGCGTGCCCATAACTAATTAAAAGTGATTCGCACGTACGTTTCTGCGCAGTTCAACTTTTCAAAATTCAAACTTTAGGAAAAGAAATGCAGGCTAAGCGTAGGCGACAGCATTCGTAAAATGTTTTGTTGATTCGCTTCCAGCAGTCACGCCTTAATTCAGCTCAGGTTGGTTGCTAGCAACCATTCTAGCAAGCAAAAGTCAAGGATTACAATGGCCGCCGAGGATGTGCATTTTTTGTAGGCAATACAGTTTAAAATACGATTTTTATGAAAAGGCACGCACGGACCGGGTTGGTATGGAAAGAAATTCAGGTTTATCATGCTCTTCGACATTGAAATGAGTGAAGATGACGAAGGTGAGAAGAAAGCGGTAAGTATTAAAGCCATGTATCCTTCCTTCGAGCGGACAATGTCTTCTACAAAACACTCATGGACGAAGCGGCGTCTTTTACAAGTACAAACAGTACAAGCACAGAACTGTATCGCAAAAAAACTCCTTCAAAATTTACATGTCGACGTTATGTTCGCCGACAGCGAAATAATCCCGCAAGTTCCGGGTTGACAGCAATTGTCCGATGCTGGTAACATCGTTCGCAAATTTTGTCTCCAAATGTCCAAACCGATCTAACTATCGTCTCGATGGACAATAGCGAGCTCCACTTTGATCTGTTTCGAAGGATTTTTTTTAAATTTTCGATATCACGTTATCAATTCAGTGAAACGTTTATTTTCCAAAGATCAATAGAATCCAGCAGATGAACAGCACTTGCGTAAGTGATGAACGAAAATTTTTTGCACCCGTTCTGCAAATTTCAACAAAATGAAATGCAGAGTGGCTCTGAAATGAAAAACTGGAATATTTATTTACTTTTGTTGATAGCTCAATTTGTGGTTGAATGTTTTGCTGATCCTTGCTCCATCACCAAGTGTCCGAAGTTTCCAGATGCAACTTGCAAATCGAATCATTGCGGCGAATGCAATGCTTGTTTCTACAATGAACATCATGTCCTTGTTAATTGTACCGAGACCATTTCGAGTTAAAGATCTTATTTAGCTAATTTTGGTTTTGAGTGACAGATGACAAATGTGATTCGGTCGCTTGATCCGAGTTGAATAGACATTTCAAGTGATATTTAAAATAAAGCAATCTGAAAAAAATTTTTAGCCAGTGAATAATCAGCAAACAGTTACGTATAGAGGATTCAAGCAACATTAACAGCTTTAGCCAGTCGCAAACACACTA
>JAQGBA010000384.1:0-37404 GCA_034698125.1 Prionchulus punctatus | reverse complement strand
GAACGCAGAATTGAATTCTCTACAAGACAGTGTGTGTAATTTTGCTGTAGTTAGTCTGGAAGTACCTTTCCTAGGGGGGGTGTGTATTTATGAGACACCCTGTAGATGTCGGCCGAGTGTAGTGGCCAGTGACCACAGCTGGTTATTACAAGAGTTGATTGACTAAAGTTGTTCAATCATGAACTATAGTAACGATAAATGGCGACTAAAGTGACTAAAGTGAGCTTAAAACAGCAGACGAGAATTTTGTTTTTTGGTCATCGTTTTTATTCCGAAATTAAACCAACTGTCCATATTTAACTATATATCAACTTTAGTTAACTTTAAACATAATAAACAAAAAAAAAGAATAAAACATACGTATAAGCAAAAACAACCAGGGAAAAACCAACCCCGTTTATTTGGCCGGCGGCGGACGAGGGTTCGAGTGCCAAAATCCGGGAGGCGGCGGCGCTTGCCCCGGGTAAAAATACTGCTCTCCATTGTTCGCCGCCGCCGTGTAAGGGTAGGGTCGGGGTACGTAATGGACTTCGCGAATGACGACCGGATGTTGCGGCTGCATTTGATAAAAAGGCATCGGCGGCGCCGCGTAGTACTGCGCAACGGGACGATGAGCAGGATAAAAGGCGACGAATTGATCGGCGTAGGCGTTTCGCGGCATAAAATACGCCATAGGTTGATACGGATCGGGTGGCAAACACGTTTCGTGTCCTTGCGGCAGGAAACCGGCGGCTGCGTCGACGATCGGCCGCCCGTAAACGTCTGTGGCGTACACGCCGGCGGCGTCGGCGACGATCGGCGGCGCGACTACCGCGGTCTGCGACGGCGGCGTATATGTGAACGCCGTCGCCGTGTCGATGACGCCGTCGAATTCGGATTCGGCGGGCGGCGTCGGTGGCAGTGTTATCGTTCGACCCGACGATGACGAGACGCTAGCGCAAGTTTTAGTACGCAACGTGGCCGACGACGAGGACGACGAAGCGTCGCCGTTTGACGATTTGTGCGAATTAATGGCGGTGAAATTGGATGACGGTTTCGTCGGCGGTTCAGAAACGGTCGACGGCGATGAAAACGATGCGTTCAAATTTTGTCTAGACGACGACGACGCAGGGAAATTTTGAGCACGAGCCGACTTTTGATCCGTAGGCGATTTTTGAACTGGAAAATCAAGGTTGTTTAATTTTAGTTGTTCAGTGACGAGAATCGTGCAAAGACTAAGTTGATCTTCGGCTATAGTTGCCCTGTGATAATACTTCGACAGCAACTATAGTTCTTCATTGACCACGTAAAGCTGGACGAAAAACAAAAAATTTGCCTCACCCGACGACGACGACGTCGACGCGTTCAAATTGATTTGGTTCAATTTAGACAAACATTCGTCGGCCTGCGATGTATATATATTTCTTTGGTCATCATCGAGATTTGGATTCGCCAACGATTGCCTCAATAACCTGAAACGATAAAATGACTCGATTAGTCATCGTAAAAGCAAAAAACAAAAACAAAACGAACGTGTGAAGTGCTAGCAATTCGGATCGCTGATCGTCTGCGTTTGGCGTCGATGTCTGTTTCGCCGTCGGCGTACGCCGGCGAGGCGGCGGCGACGATGTAGACGAAGATGACTGGAAAACAATAAAAATTACTTTATTATTCGACGTCGAGCAAATTTCTTAAACTACTTCAGCGGCGATCGTAGACGATTGAGACGTGTTCAATTTCGACGACGACGGCGGCTGAAAATCAAGGAAACAAGTTTTTCGACCGTTCGAGGTGAAATCCGGTAAATTTTCTTACCTTAGGCGTAATATTTCTTTTCGTCGGCGTTGATTCAGGAGCGTTTAAGGTGGACGGAAGTTGCTAAATACGAGAAAAAATGCAAAATTTCGAACCGAAAATCGAAACGACGTTCAACGAACCGTAGTCTGACTGGCAGTTCCGAATGGCGGCGGTGCGTTAAAAGGGACCTTAAAAATCACGACAATGACAGTTACTAGTTATCCGGGAACTATAATTTCTGAGCGACTATAGTCAGCAACTTACTCTAAAATCGTTGAAATCGTTGGACGACATCGATTCGTCGAGAGCCAACTGAAAAAACAACAACAAAAAACTTGCTCGAAACGTTCTCAAATCGGTCGAAAAACTGAATAGTAAAGCTTACGAATGAATTTTCTACTGGACTCGACGCCAACGGCGTGCCGTACAAACTGTTCGACACGTTGGACGAAGAGTGAACGTTGTTGGCCGTGGCGTATGAACTCATGCTCGACGTCGACGGCGGCGAACGCTTGAAACGAAAAATCGACGCTTACGACACAAAACCAGGACAAATAATGAAACAAAATTTGACTCTTTACGATGTCCACTTTCGATCGAGAAGCTACGAGCGCCAATGCCATCGCCGCTTGACCGTACCGATTGAAACTTTCTACATTGTCGCTGAAAAGTTAAAAACGATTCCAAAAGCGACGTCCAGAAACTAAAAATCTGTTTCTCACGATGTCGTCGACGACGCGGACGATGACAATGATCGTTCGGCGACGTTACGATCGACGCTCATGAAACGATTGACATTCGATCGACCGTTGGCGTTGAAACGTTGAGCGGCGGCGGTGTTAGACGTATGAGCGACTTCGTCGTCGTCGGCCGCCAAATCGTTGTCGTTTTCGCGTCGTTCGCGCGCGCCGTTCAAATAAACGGCCAAATTACGTTTGACCATTTCCTCGTTGACGTCCGCCGTCGTGCCATCGTGGTTGAAATGCGCCAACATGTGAACCTCGGGCGTTTTATCTTCGGCCTTCGAAAACAAATCTAAGATGAGTCGATAACGTGCTCACAATAATAGTCACTGGATAACTATAGCTACTGGACAACTAAAGTCACTGGCCAACTAAATCACTGGACATCTAGTCATATCTTACAATTAATGAAATAACTTTGATCGTTAAGCGTGACGCCGTCGCTCGATATTCTTCGATGACTTCGCTCGAATTATGTCTCCATTGCTGCAGAAATAAAGAAAATTCTTGTCTGTCAAACTTATTTTCTTTGTCTAATTCGAAAATTTGGTACAATAGCATCTTTCACGATGTACGCCAACGTTGCGAATATGGCGCAAGGCGGCGCGCGATTCTCGACAAAATCTCGTTTCAAGAAACGAACTCGCGAAAACGGCACCCAATGCTGTTGACCGAAATCGACGTCTCGAACCTAAAAATCGGCGGCGAAATCGTCTCTAACGGTCCAAAGACTATTTCTAAACAAAATTCCTACCAGAATTTGATATTTTTCCGTCGAACTTCCGGCGAAATATTGAATGTCGACGGTTTCACCGCGACGCCAATTCGGATTCAAATAAAACGCCACTGGAAAACCGACGTCGACGCAATCGTTGGTAATTTCGAAAACTGCGCTCTTATCGCCGTCGCAATAAAATTGGCTGTTAAAAAACTATTGTCCGATAACGAAAAATTCCAGCGAGAAATTTGTCTTGTTTTACTTCATATCGTATTCCAAATCGCGATAAGCAGGTTCCATCGCCACCATTTGAACGTAAAACTCGCCGTAATCGTTTACGTACGAAATAATGACCTTGAAAAACAAATTTTACTCACTAGCTACGAATTTTGCCGAGCATCTTTACTTCGATTTCTTCGCCTATTTCCAATTGCAAACAATCCATACTACCGCTGTATACGTCGCCCGGCGATAAGCCGAAGTCGAGTACGATTTGAGGATTGATAACTTGCTAGAAAAACAAATATAGCGATGACTTTTTCTTGAAACGAGTCGAACGAGTTCTTACGCTCGGATCGACGAATTCGCCCGTTACGTAACGTCGAGCGCGCACGGATTGATCTAAAAAGTTGTTTTGTGTGCAAAACCGGCAAACAGGAACTTTTAAAACAACTTTTCCCACCTCTATCGCAAAGGACGAATAACTCGGGACGAGCTTTCATCGATTGCAATAAATCCAAATTTTTCGGACATTTTATATTTCGTTTATATTTGGACTGAAAGAAAACAAACTTGTAAACACTTTTTGCTAGTATCATCACTGCTCACAACGCGAAATTTGTTTCTCCCTACATTGAAGAAAGATCCTAAATCGTCGCGATGAATGAAATTTTTCAACGTTCTCAACGCTTCGGCCAACAGTTCGATGTCGTTGAATTCGTACAAAGGCGCTAAAAATAGTTTCGCGAATAAGAAGACGCTAAAAAACAACAAAAAATTTCAAACTTACATTCAGCTTTCGGCGGTCGAGTAAGATAAGCGTTGGCTGCATTCTTTTAAAAAACAAAAAAAGCGTCACGAATCACGGAAAAAGTAGTAAATTTTAGAAACTATAGTTTCAGAGCCTCTATAGATTCAAATAGTCTATAAAACTGAACATCACAGCAACTATAGTCATTCGTTAACTATAATCCGCCATCAACTATAGATAGCCCCCGTACTTCATAATAATTCAGCTCGTTCGAAAAGCCGGCGTCCAGTTCGCGAGATTTGTTTTGCGCCGGCGTTACCCGATCGTTGTCGATCGTTCGATTATTCGAATTCAGCAAACGATTCAACGAGGGCTTGCTGACGGACGACGTCGGCGGCATAATTTCATTTTTGCTGAAAGCCACCGGATCGGGATAGAAGACGCTGAAAATTTTGTTTTTCGCACCATTTATTCGTCCAAAAAACGAAATTCATTTGAAAAATCAAAATAAAACGAACTTAATTTGTTGTTTTGGCGCGATCGACGTCTCTGCCGACGAACGTTTCATAATATCCGCGGCGGCCGACGACGTCGACACCGCGTCGACTTTTGTGAATCCCCTTCGAGCAGGATTTATTTGATTAAAGTAACGATTTTTGGCGTTTTCTTTCGGCGGCAAGTCGGGCGCGTTGAAAATTTCGGGCGGTCGGTCTTCGTAGATTTTCGTTATTTCGTCGATGGTACGCGGTTTGATCCACAATTTGTCGTCGACGTTCTTCTGAAACAAAAAAGCGCAATAGCCAGTGAACTTTCAAGGCAACAATTCAACTTAATGCAAGACCCGCCCGCAACTCAAAAATGTATCGGTAAGACAGTTTAAAAACTAAATTCCCGTCGTCTTAATTTGTTTTCGAGATGAATTTTCAATTCTTGCACGTACCGCCGACAGGACGCAATCGCGCATGGCGTGAAACAATTCCTCTTCGGTCAACGAACAATCGCGTTGATTTTTCATGCTTTGCCCGTACGTTTTAACGAATTCCTGTTTAAATTCATCCAAACTGACGCCGGCGGCGAATCGCAACGTCAACAATTTGAAAATCCGTGCGCGTAAATCGTACGGTAAACGAGAGCCGCGCGGCAAACATTCGATCGGCTGCGGCGGCAATTCGTAATCATCCGAGTCGTCGTCGGCGATGTCGATATCGTCGTCGCCGCTGGATTCCGAAAATTCGCTATGCTTCTTCGATTTCGATTCCATTTTGGATACCTTAAACATAGAGCAATGAAAACTAAAGGCCGACGACAACTATAGACCTGTGGCAACCAGAGACCGATGGCAAGTACAGACACACGGCAACTACAGACTAACGGCAACTATAGAACGACGGCAACTATAGAAAGACGGCAATTATAGAACGACGGAAACTATAGACCGATGAGTCCTATAGATCGAGAGCAACTATAAACCGATCGCAACTATAGTTCAATAGCAAGCAGTTCGATATTAAATACAGCCAGACAACTATAAGCGGATTATAACTAACTATAGTCCATTGGAATTATAGTCCAACGACAACTGTAGACGCCTTAAAACACAACTACAGTTACCTTATCTCTGTACGGCATCCTCGGATGCGGCGAATTCCTATCCCTCAAGTGATAATGCCACTGGCCGGCCGAGCGAATTGGCTCGATGTCGGGCAGCGCGCAAATCAACGACGTCAAATTGCGAACGTGACATTTTTGCAAGAGATCCTTGCCACCCAACGGCTGTTTCCATTTTCGCGAGTATTCCACGTTTAAATCTTGCGGTTTGAGCATGCGACGCGGCGCTTCGGATAAGACGACGTAGATCTTGCACCAAAGATTGCTCGAAATAAAAATGCCCTCGGGCAACAGGCTTTTGTCCAGCGGAGGAATTTTCTCTTTCATATTTTCGTCGTTTGTCGTCGAATTCATCGATGAAACGACGCTGGACGTTTTAATCATCGTTCTCGAAAAATATAAATTATTCACGAAATTCAAAATATAAAAAATTCACCCGATTTTTTTCCAGTGGCCTCAAGACTAAAAATAACATAAAAAATTTGTTACATTCAAATAGTGGAGCGCAAACATAGTTAGGAAAACAAAAAATCTGTCCTTTCGCGCGAAAAAACGTGCAATTTCTGTCAAAATGTCAACAAATCAAAGCTAAAACGCCAGTTCAGGCGCAGCGCAAAATCGTTCGCGAGCTGCTGGTAAACGGGCGATTGGGCAATTTTTACGAAAAACACCCACGAAGTGATATAAACTGACTAAAATTGAGGTGGAATTTGAATAAAACGAACGATTTTGGTATTTGATAAATTATAGTCAACAATATTCGTGGAACTAACTATAGTCATTGGACAACTAAGACACTATAAAATTATAGTTACTAGACAACATAATTACTATAGACAACTATAGTTAACTAATGAACTGTAGGTTTACACTTTGGACATTTTTCTGCGTAAATGAAACAAAATTTCTGCTCGTTTGCAACTCAAGAAGTGTCTTCATCTGTCGATGCAGAATTTTAAAACACAACAAAAATACTTTATATTCACCAAAACATAACCGGCGAAACATTAGTTTGGTCTTGGCAAGAAACACAAAACTTTTTCAAGAAAACAAAACACAGAATAACTTATATGAATCAAATGTTTCAATTAATTTTTAAAACCAAAAATCTCACTGGTCATTCATTGCATTTTGCCAAAAATTGACAATATCACGTGAATAAATAAATTTTCAAAAAATAAAAAACAACACAATTATTATCTAAAATTACAGCAAACAAAAAAAAAAACAGAAAAATCTTTGGACTTTTGTTTGAGTACAAAAAACAAGAACCGACCAATGAAAATAAAAACAAACAAAATTAGCTTTCAAACGAAATATCACAAAAAATACAAAATAAAAATAATTATTTTAAAACTTTCTAAAAATGTTACACATTGAGCAAACAGATTTTGATGATTGACAAGGCACCTAAAAACTAGAAGATAAAAAACAAAACAAAAACAGCACAGGTCACAGTAAATTGAAGCAAAAATAAGATACAATCAACCACTTCAAAGGCAAAAAAATTCACTGGCTATTGTATTATCAGTCACCACCACGGTAACAGCTCAATCAGAACTGGTAAGTCACTTGACAACTATGGTCAATGGACAACTACAGTCAATGGGCAAATATAGACAAAGCAAGTAGTGGCTGATAAAACGACTATAGCTCGGTTAGGCGAATTATAAACAAATTTTCTGGACGGTTCGTTTTAAGGTCTGTTTTGAGCTTTATGCAAACGGTAGTACAATCCTTGACGGGAGAACAGTTCGCCGTGCGTACCGTACTCGGCCACTCGCCCGGCGTTGATGACGGCGATGGAGTCGGCGTTTTGAATGGTCGATAGACGATGCGCGATGACGATGCACGTGCGACGCGAACGGGCGGCGTCCAAGGCTTCCTGTACGACTTTCTCGCTTTCCGAATCCAACGCCGAGGTCGCTTCGTCCAACAGCAAAATTTTCGGCTGTCTAACTAACGCGCGAGCGATGGCGATACGTTGTTTCTGACCGCCGGACAACTGGCCGCCGCGATCGCCGACGCGAGTATCGTAACCCTAAAACGAATGATCAGTGATTATCGTTGACGGGCGATTATAGTTAAGGGACGACTATAGTTAGTTCTTACTTTCGGCAGAGACACGATAAATTCGTGAATATTCGCTTGACGTGCGGCGTCGATAATTTCGTCCATCGGCACCGTTCGACTATTATCGCCGTAGGCGATATTCTCGCCGATGGTGCAATCGAACAGCGACGGCTCTTGCGACACCAATCCAAACTGCGCTCGCACCCAACCGACCGACAGCGATTTAATGTCCGTATTTTCTAACATCTGCGTTAAAAAAATGTTTCAATCGCAAAAAAACAAATGCATTATAGTCAGTCGTTGAACCATAGTTAATAAAGAACTATAGTTGATAGACAACCATAGTTAATGAAGAAGTATAGTCACAAAACAACTATAATTGCTGGACAAACTTACAACTTTTCCGCCTAGCGTATCGTAAAATCGCTCCAAAAGTTGAATGCACGTCGATTTTCCGCATCCACTCGGACCGACCAACGCCAGCGTTTTGCCGGCGGCGACGTAGATGGAAAAATTTTGCAATACGTCGACGTCTGGTCGAGACGGATAACGAAACACGACGTCGTTGAACGCGACGGCGCCTTTCATCGAATCCTTCAAAAAAAGTTTCGATTCGGCGTGAAAAATTAAAAGAACGCCACTAGCTAACGCCTTACCAAGGTCGCGCCGTCGTCCGATGATTCTTCGATCAACGGTCGACGATCCAACAAGCTAAAAATCTCACTGGCCGCCGCCTTAGCTTTACCGTAGTCGGGCGCGAAACTGGACGCCTGACCGACGGCCATCGCGCTGAAGAATATACATCCGAAAACCCTGAAGTTAGTAAAAAAAATAAATAACTGGCGCCGGCCGACGGCGTACGGGACGAAAACAGGAAACATACTTTAAAACTTGAACGAAAGACATCTCGCAACTTTCAACCTGAGTAGCACCGTAATACAACGAGGCGGCGTAAGAAAAATAAATGACGCCTTGAGAAAAACCGTACGCCAAACCGTAAATGATTGCTTTATTACATTCTTTCCTGAAAAACAAACAAAATAAGTGGCTCGCCAAAATGGTTACCGAGACGTAGCTGCTGAACTATAGTAACCTATGGGTCGGCGTCATTTCGTTCACGTATGAGCGCAGGAATTCATTTTCTCGTCCGAGCGAAACTACCGTTCGAATATTGTCGATCGCTTCGCACGCTGTCTAAAAATCAAAACCAGTCACGAATTTTGTTTTCGGTCGTCTGAAACTCGGCTCTGACCTTGCCGCTGGCCAACAATCCCAACGTCGCTTGCGCACTAAATCCGACCATTAATTTCATTTGCGCCGCGCCGCCGATGATGATAAAAGGCGCGAAGGCGACGACGACGAGGCTCATTTTCCATCCGTACATGAAAGCGAGCGCCAGTCCGATACCCATGCTGCCGACCGCCTGCATTAGCATGCCCAATCTAACGCCGGTAGCCTACAAACATTTTGCTCAGAATCGAGACCAAAACGCGATTCGTTCGGAGAGATTTTAGCTTACACCGTTGACGGAAGACGTTTCGGTTGCCAATCGAGTTGTAAGAGCACCAGTGCTGTTGCATGGTTCGTCGAACCAAGCAATTTCCTTAAGTAAAAAAAATTAGCCACTAGAGTCCAAACAATGGCAACTATAGTCCATTGGTAACTATAGTCCACTTGCAACTACAGTCAAATGAAACTACTGAAACTATTCAATTTCCGGCTTGCTTACCTGCCTGAGCATCGCGGCGAACGATAAACGACGTAAACGTTTGGTCAACTTTTCTCCGGAAATTCCAAACATAAGCGACTAAAAATAATTGGCCAGTGCAGTAAATTTGTTTTTTCGAACGCTCAATCAACGTCAAAACTCGATACTTGTAAAAAATTCGCCAAAAATACTAAAATTCCGATTAATAAAAATCCGAAAGAATAAATCAGCGATTTTCGTTCTTGCTCGTCGAGATCAACAATGCTAAATACCTGAAGATCACAAAAAAATTAGTGATTAAAAAATATACACGGTTGGAAGAAAAACAAGTAAAATTACGTTCATAAATTCGGCGAAAATGATGGCGAACAACGGCTGAATGGCTCCGTTGCCGACCGCCGATAAACAACCCAATAAAATGAAACAAAATTCCGGCGAATTCATTTGTAAAATTCGAATAACGCCGACTTCGGGCAAATATTTTTCCTTAACGTTACAATTTTACGTCGACTAACGAATAAGAAAACGCCCAAAAATGGTCTCAAAATTTCTCAATCGATCAATTACTTGTTCCACAACGATTTCCGATAATCGTTTTTGCGACACCACGGAAACTTTAGACATTTTTTGAGTTGGAACGAATTTTTCCCTCGAATCTTTAAAAAGACGACAGATATTTTACAATTTTTTGTTATGAAACCTAAAAATGCAACGATAACGCCTTGGGCGGTACCAGTTTCGCCGAAATCTTCGCCTAAATGTTGCGCGACGACCATCCGACGATAAATACTTTCTTGCGACATCAAATTCGAATGATTTCCCAACTCGACGACTTTGCCGTCTTTGATCACAGCAATGCGATCGGCGGTTTGAATTGTCGATAATCGATGAGCGATGATGACCGTCGTCCGACCTCGACAAGCCTAAAAAATTTGTCAATCAATGAAACTAAAAATAAATAATGTCAAAATAGTTGAGTTATCTATGAACAACAACAGTTTAAAATATCAACTGTAGAATGCTCGCTAAACAACTACAGTTGAGAATAGCTGGTGACGTCACTGGCTGTTTTACTTTATCCAACGCTTCTTGAACGACCGCTTCGCTTTCCGTGTCCAACGCCGACGTCGCTTCGTCCAAAAGTAGAATCTTCGGATTTCTCACTAACGCTCGAGCGATGGCGATTCTTTGTTTTTGACCGCCCGACAGTTGAGCGCCTCGATCGCCGACGATCGTATCGTATTGCTGAAGGACGAAAAAATTCGTGAAACGATTTTCGGCTCGAAAAGCCTCGACAGTGACACTACTTTAGGCAATTTTTTAATGAAATCGTGAGCGTTCGCGTGCTTGGCCGCGCGTCGAATTTCTTCCTGGGTAACGTCCAGTCGACCGTATCGAATATTTTCGGCGATGGTCGTCGCGAACAGTACGGGCTCTTGACTGACGACGCCGATTTGTTCTCTCAGCCAACGCACGTTCAACGAATGCAATTCATTTCCGCCCATTAAAATCTTTGAAAAACGAAAAAGTTGCCTGGACAGTTGAAAAATCCATCAAAAGAATATTTTGTACCGTTCCTTCGGATGGATCATAAAATCTTTGCAACATTTGAACGACGGTGCTCTTGCCGCAGCCGCTCTTGCCGACCAACGCCAACGTCTCGCCGATTTTAATATCCAAATCGAGTCCTCTCAAAACCTGAAACGAGCAAATTCTTCACTGTCTACTTTTCACTGTTTAAACTATAGTTGAAAATTTCATAACTGAATTTTGCTTACTTCGACGTCGGTGCGAGTCGGATATGCGAACCGAATGTTGGAAAACGTGATGTCGAACGATTCACCTTCGGAAATTTTCACGCCGACATCTTTACTAGCGTCGATAGACGATTCCTAAAACAAAAAAACGGCCACCGGCTACTCGATTAAACTTTCGATAGTTCGATCAACAAGCGTACGTGATCGATGATTTCGAAGATCGTTCGAGCCAACGTTCGCGACGTTTGCAACGATGCGAAATTCGGAAAAAGTTGTCCAAAACCGAAAGCGCCGAAAATTATGCTGAAAAACACCTGAAACGAGCAAATTTCAAAAACTCGTCGAAAAAAAACAAATTTTTGTTGCTGTCTTTTACCGTAACGAGAACTCCGGGTGTGTATTCAGAGTCGGAACATTTACAAATCGTCGTCCAATTCGGATACAGATTATTTAAAGCTTCCAAGCACGGCTCTCGGCAGGCGGCTTCGGATAATCTCACCAGTTTCGAGCCGTACCAAAATCCCAAGCAATAAGCCGAAAATACAACGAGATACGTAAATCCCATTCCTAATCCGGCGAAGGCGCTTTTTTTGATTCCCGCTCGCAGAGCCGCGTTCAAATTGTTACCGTATCTGATAAAACAAAAAAACAAACAAACATTAGGTTGATTTTCGAGGGATAACGAGCAAAAAATTGACTCAAAACCTAAGAGTTTCTTTTTTCTCGCCGCCGTAGGCGACTACAGTTCGAATATTGGCCAACACTTCTTCGGCGATGGAGCCCGCTTTTGAATATGCCGCGCTTTCAGTGTTACTCAACGATGCAACAAACTGAACGAAAAAAAACAAATTTTCAGTCATAGCCAGTGACGTTTCGGAACCAAAAATAGAATCTACCTTGGACATAGTAAAAGCGCCGACGCCGATCAACGGGCAGAATGCCAAAATGACCAAGCTCAGCTGCCATCCGCGATTAATGCCCAAAGCGAAGGACGCGATGCCGGTGGAAATCCATTGCAACGAAATTCCAATTTTATCCCCGATACCGGTTTGAATTTTAGTTATATCGCTAAAAAAATGGAGAACTATAGTTCAACTATAGTTGAATAAAAACAATTATATTATTACTCGGTCAAGCGAATATTTAATTCGCCGGCTTGCTTTTCGTCGAACCAGCCGATCGTCTGAAATAATACCGATCGGAAGAAAGCTATTCGCATTTTATGGCACTGCCTTTCGGCGGCTAACATCCAAAACGTAATCTACAAACAAAAAACGTGACGTGGCTAGTTTCGAAACGGGCAAAAACCTGAAACGCAAACGAACTTGAGCCCAACAGCAGAAAATAACGCCGATTCCGATGTAGACGTATTGCAGGGAAAATTTTTGCATTAACGTGACAATACTTTGAGTGAAATTTTGTCCGCCCAAGCCGATGATAATTTCGTTAGTTTCGTCTCGGTTACATTCCATTCTGAACAAGAAATTTGTCTTTAACGCCTCCCAACAAGAAATGAGTCCGAACGTGACTCGTCCAGACAATATATTTGTTTTCAGAACGTCCAATCGTGCAAAAACGATTTCGCGTCTTACAGGGGTCGTCCGAGCTGATGGGCGACGAACGCTTGAAGCCGGGCGTCTTGGGCGAACGCGTCGATGATGTCGCCGAATACCAAAACTAATAACGGAATACAAACGCCGACGGCCAGCGAACTAAACGAGCCCAGAAACATGAAGATTTTATCGGAAAAATCTGCGAATCGGAACTGAAACGGGCAAAAACACAATTCATACGAAAATACTTGGAAACATGGTCCAAAAAAAATTTATGCAATTTTCTTACCAAGGCCAGCAAAGGCACTGGATTGGCTTTCGTTCGATTCGTCTTTTTGCTCGATTTGCTAAATGAAAACGAAATATCTGTCCCGGCCAATGCAAAAATCAGCAAAAAAATGGAAATCTTACATAAAATCCGACAGAAGCGTTTTTTTGGCGTCGGCCATCGTGGAAAACGAAGTCTAGTCGAATAAAAAGTTGCAATTATTCGCGGGGCCAGGCGAAAATATTATTTTAGAGACGCGTTAACTAGCAAAATTATGAAACAAACGCGCGTTACAACTTTTTAGGGAAGTAAAAGAGAAATTCTAAATAAAAACAGCTGAGTCCAAAGTTGAAATAACAAAAGCACGTGAAACGCGATTCAGCGCGATTCAGCAACGGCAAGGGGCGACGTAAATCAAATTTCAGACAATAAATGCGCCTACGCAATTGATTTGTTTACGCGAAAGCGAAAGTTGCTGCCAAAGACGCGTTTTAGAGCAAAATTCACTTAAAAAACAACCAAATCTTTGTTGAAAAGTGGGTAAAATCAGTGATTCAGTGGCTTACAACTGAAATGAACAGACAACCATGGTCACTGAACAAAATCGTCGCTATGGACAACAATATTCGTTTTGCAACTATAGTTATTGGACAACTATAGTCATTGGACAACTATGATCACTGGATAACTGTAGTAACCGGATAGCTATAATCAATGGACAATTGAAGTAACAGGCAAAACTGAAGTAACTGGACAACTATTATCATGGACCACTGTAGTATACTTTACAACTGTAATAAGTGGACAACTATAGTCACTGGAAACTATAGTTACTGGACAACTGTAGTAACTGGACAACTATAGTCACTGGTCAGCTATTTGTCGATTGTCACTTATCAATTATAATGACTCATCAACTATAGTCACTGTACAATTATAGTTACTGACAACTATAGTCACTGAACACAGGGACACTGGACATTACAAACCTACCTATCATTGTAAAATTTTTGAAATAGGGCGAAGATTTCATCATCACGATTTTTCCTCATTTTCTCGTTTTCTAAAGCAAATTTCAGCTCAAATTTTTGCGAAATGTGTAACCAACATCGAAAACGTTCTAGGAAACAAAAATATTGTTGTCTAATCAAAGAATCATCACCATTTCCTAAATTAGACTCATTTATTATCATTTCTTGCTCTTTCATGACATTTTTTCCTGACTGGTCAAACTTAGTATTTATCGCACAACTTTTTATAAACTAACAACTGTCGTCACTGGACTACTATAGTCCAGGACCAATATTGGTGGTGAACTATAGTCTTTACGGATGAAATGATAAATACCTCTGCGTTGACTCAATCGAACGCAAAGCTAAATAAAGCGGTGTTAAGTGCGTCGTATGGAACCGCGAATCGATTTTGGAAAAGCGTTCTACCGATTGTTTGCGTTTTTCGCCGCTTTTTGCAGTGCAGACGAGAAATTTGCTTATCTAACTTTTTTTATATCTTTGTTCATTAAATACAAATATTTGCGAACATCTTTCGATTATTTATATTTCGATTGTCTTGCACAACTTTTTGCAACACCTCGTCATTCTTTCGAGCAAGAATTAAGCTGGGACGTTGAAGTTGCGAGCAATTCCAACGTTCGTTTGAAGTTTTTGCTCGTTTGAACGTCGGACAGGCTCCATTTTTTGCTTCTTTTCGTTCGGACGTCGGCCAGGCGAGATTTTTTGCTTTTAAAGGTGCTTAAAAGAAACCTCGGCGTTTGTTTCTTACTTTTTACTAATCTTACTCGTTTTCCGGTTTCATTTTTGCATGTTTTCAGTTTTAACACTTTTTTGCATGACAATGCCTTCGTCTTTTAACCTCAAATCGTCCTCTTCGGGTAAAAACAAGTTTCTTGCACAATTTTTGTTTTTCTTTGCACTTTTCTTGCAAAACTCCTGCTCGGAAATTTGAAAAACAAACTCGTTTTGTTAAAGGCGATAAATTGGGCTCGATTTCCAACGGAGCCTACGCGAATCCTGCCTACGAATCGGATAACGTTGCATTGCGCAATTATGCAAATTTGAACTTACCCCTCGAGTCTTATCCGATAAAACCCTCGAAAATGGACGCTGAAAAGCTAAAATTATCCGATAAAACGTAAATTTTCGTTTGAAATGATTTTGAGCTCTTTTCACACCGAAATTCTTGTTTTTAGTGACCCCGAGTTGAATAAAGACGGTAAAAAAACAGAACCAATCGTTCAACCGGTTCCTCTGTTGACTTTAGTAAAAAAAAACTGAATAAAGTTTTTCAATACTTTTTTTTATGAAACAACTTTTTATCCGTTTCAGTTCCGTTTCGCGGATTCTTGGGATAAATTATTCATATTTTTGGGCACATTCTTTTCGATAGCCAACGGAATCATGATACCAGTTATGATTTTAATATTCGGCGATATAATCGATGCTTTTTCCAAAAACGAGCTTCAGCAATCTGTCCAACAAGGTCTTTCACTAAACGGATCATCGTACAATGGAACTTTGTAAACAATTTTCCTGAAGTCAATTTCTACTATAGTCACTGGACAACCATAGTTATTAAGCAACTATAGTCTCGGCAATTATAGTTAGTGGACACCTATCGTCTTTGATCAGCTATAGTCTTGGTAAACTATCGACAACTATAGTCGATGGACAACTATAGTCGATGGACATCTATAGTCAACGGAAACTATAGTCAATGGGTAACTATAGTAAATGGACAATATATTCAGGGCAACTGTAGCCAAGGGACAACTAAATAAATGGTCAGTGAACAACTATAGTCAATGGACAACTATAGTCATTGAGCAACTACAGTGATTGGTCAACTATATAGTATTTGATCAACTATAGTCCTTGGTCTACTATGGTCAAGAACACTAATGAACAACTATTGTCACGTGCCGCAACATTTTTTTTTGCTTTGGAAGATACGATTCCATGTTTTAGACCAACTGACTGCGGCGGTAGCGGTTTACCCGACGGCGGCATTATACCGACTATGCGAAAATTCGCTTTGTATTACGTCGCCGTTGGTATAGCTGTTTCGTTTTTCGGTTGGTGCCAAGTAAAGAAACTCCTTTTTGCTCTGTAACTCACTAGCTAAAGCTGATTTCTTGTTTTTCAGGTCACTTTTTGGATGCTGTCGGCCGAACGACAGTGCTATAAAATGAGAATCGCCTTTCTACGATCGGTTTTGTATCAAACTATAGGTTGGTTCGATCAACGACAATCTGGCGAATTGACAAATCGATTATCCGAGTAAATTTGCTCGCTAGAGCCAGGATAAGCATTGGCCAGTGTAAGTTTTTTGTTTTTTTTTCAGCGATATATCGAAAATACAATCGGGATTCGGCGATAAGCTCGGGATATCAATTCAATGGATGGCCGCGGGCCTAGCATCGTTCGTCCTGGGATTTATAAAAGGATGGCAGCTTAGCCTGGTCATTCTGTCGTTGTGTCCACTGATCGGCGTCGGCGCTTATATAATGACAAAGGTTAGAATGTTTTTTTTTTTGTTTTTCATCAGCCCAAAAATGACGAGATAAAGTCCAAGTTCATTGTTTCAATTATTTGACTAGTTCGCCGACGTTACGTGCAATTTTCTTGTTTGTTCACCGTCGTACGATGCCTGATAAGAAACCGAACGTTAACAGCTCGTTTATTTGTTGCTTACTAGCCAAAATTGATTAGTTCAAGAAACTATAGTTAATAAGGGACTGTAGTTCAAGCGTCTATAGTTAAAAATTACAATAGTTCGTGAAATTATATTTTTCTCCGCGCTAAAAATTTATGAAACTAATTTTGACGCGTTTTCTCGCAGGTCGTTGCCTCTTTGAGCAATGTCGAAAGCGCCGCTTACGCAAAAGCCGGCGCCGTCGCCGAAGAAGTTCTCTCGAATATTCGCACCGTCGTCGCGTATAGCGGCGAGAAAAAAGAATCCCTAAGGTATGAAACTAGTTTCGACACCTTTAACAACAGGTTCGAGCAATTTTCGCGTACTAATTTCCTTGCAGATACGGCAAAAATTTGAATTCGGCGTTGAAAGCCGGCGTGAAAAAGGCGGCGTCGGCCGGACTCGGTATGGGATTTACGTTTCTCGTTATTTTCTCTTCGTATTGCTTGGGATTTTGGTACGGGGCTAAGCTAATCCGCGAATCTGAATCTGCATGGCTGCCGGAATGCTTGTCGGCTTTGGATAATCAATGGGCCAACTATACGACGATGTGCAGCGGGCACGAGGACGCCACGTATACGCCTGGCGTTATGGTTACAGTACGTGATCCGATTGATCCGATAGACAGTGACATTTTTTGTTTACTAATCAACGAAACTAATTTCTACTCACTTTAACTCATTTCCCAGCAATTTTGCCACTGTCTACATCGACTAACACTCTTCCTTTCTAGGTTTTCTTTAGCATTATTTTCGGTGCTTTTGGCTTGGGTCAGTCGTTTCCTAATTTCGCACTGTTAGCGGCGTCGCGAGGTCTTGCGAGAACAATTTTCGATATCATCGATAATGTAACGATTCAACTGTAGTTGTCCAGTGACTATAGTTATCAAGTGTCTATAGTTGTCTAGCGGGCCTAGTTGTTGTGCGATCAGTTGTCTAATGGGTATAGTTATACAGAGAATTTAGTCTACGAGTGACTATAGTTTTTATAGTTGACTAATGACTATAGTTGTCTAGTGACTATAGTTGTTCGTTGACTATAGTTATCCAAAGACTAATTGGCGCGTGACCATAGTTGTCATGTGACTATAGTTATCTAAATATTATAGTTGAGTGGCAACAGTTGTCCAATGACTGTAGTAATTCAGAAAGTATATTTGGCAAGCACTACAATTGTCCAGTGACTATAGTTGTTCGTTGAAGTTATCCAAAGACAGCAATTGCGAGCGACTGTAGTTGTCCAGTGAATATAGTTGTCCAATGACTACAGTTATCAAAGACTATAGTTGACAAGTAAGTATAGTTGTCAAGTGACCATAGTTGGCCACACTATTGTGGTCGTAGTGCTCTACAGTTATTCAATGTAGTCACCTACAGTACAGTAACTACAGTCGTCCGGTAACTATAGTTGGACTACTCAACTATAGTTCGATTTGTAGATATCCGAAATCGATGCGAGCAAAAGCATTGGCGATCGTATCGACGACGGGAAATCGATGAATATTTGTTTTTCCAACGTGAAATTTTCATATCCGACACGCAGCAACGTCGAAGTAATTTCGATTTTATCGATTGAGCGATCAAGCGATAAATCGATTTTATCAGTAAGATTCAAATTTTAGGTTCTACGCGGTTTGGATTTGGACGTCAAAGTCGGCGAAACGTTGGCGTTGGTTGGCAAGAGCGGATGCGGCAAGTCGACCGTAACGCAATTGCTGCAACGATTTTACGACCCGAACGAAGGAACTGTACGTGTATAAACGTTTTTTCGACTCGAGTTTTTTTGTTTTTTTCTTACATATTTCGTGCCATTTTTCTGTTTTGGAACAAATGAAACGTTATCCCGTCAATTTTCTGGTTTTTCGAGCGCGTTTTTTGAAGGTGTTAATGGGCGAAAACAAGTTACGCTCGTTGAACGTGCGTTGGTTGCGCGAACAGATCGGCGTCGTTAGCCAAGAGCCGATTTTATTCGCGACGAGCATCGCCGAAAATATTCGCTACGGTCGGCCGGACGTCACCCAAGAGGAAATCGAAAGCGCCGCCAAAGACGCCAACGCGCACGACTTTATTAGAAAATTGCCTCAGGTTTTTTTTGTTTTTCCACATTGTTTCCGGTGTCGCCGACGCACGATGACGGCTACTTTTCAGAAATACGACACGCTGGTCGGCGACCGTGGCGCCCAATTGTCCGGCGGTCAAAAACAACGTGTGGCCATCGCTCGAGCGTTGGTACGTAATCCGACGTTGTTAATTTTGGACGAAGCTACGTCGGCGTTGGACACGGAAAGCGAAGCGGTCGTGCAACAAGCGTTGGATAAGGTAGAAACAGCCAGTGGCGTCATGACATAGTAGTTATTCAACTATAGTTCTTCAGTGATCGTTCAACTATAGTTCTTCGCTAGCTAGTCAACTATAGTTGTTGAATTCAGGCTTGTCAAGGACGTACGACGATCATCATCGCGCATCGATTATCGACGATTCAGAACGCCGATCGGATCGCCGTCATCAAAGAGGGTGTCGTCGTCGAGTTGGGCAATCACGCTAGTCTCATGGAAAAACAAGGAATCTATCAACGGATGGTCGAAGCGCAGCGTTTGGGCGAAGAGCTCGACGAAGACGATAAGGCGCTCGGTAATTTGTTTCGAAACCCACTCATCGAGCATTTTTTGAAAATGAAAAAAAATTTTATTTGAATTTTCGACGCGTTTCAGGCCAATCGAAGGCGAAAAATGAAAAATTATCCGATCGACAAAGGACTTTATCAGTCGTATCGGCGTTGTCTTCGGAACTAAAAAAGGAAGGCGACGTCGTCGATGTGGGCATTTTTCGAAACCGTTGTCGACGTAAAAATTGTGAAACCATTTTCGACAAGTTTTAGAATGAAAAAATGCCCGAAGTGAGCCTCGGCCGAATCATAAAAATGAATTCGCCCGAATGGTTCTACATTTTCTTGGGGTGCGTCGCCGCCGGACTCAACGGCGCCGTTCAACCGATGTTCGCGATCATATTTTCGGAAATGTTGAGCGTAAATTATGCTCGATTTTAGCTAGAACTGTGTTAATTTTGAAAACGCACGATTTTTTATAGATTTTCGGTGATACGGATTTAAGTCAACAAGAAAAGGACGCTTTAAAATATTCCCTCTGTTTTTTGCTGATCGGAATCGTCGTGTTTATCGTCAACATTGTTCAGGTTAGCGGCATTTTTTTATTTCACATTGACATTTGGACAACTATAGTTAATGGTAAACTATAGTCATTAGGCAACTATAGCTTGTTTTTTTGCTCGATTTCCAAACATTTTTCAGGCATTAATGTTCGGCATTTCTGGTGAAAAATTAACAAAACGCCTGCGGCAATTGTCGTTCGAAGCGATGCTCAAGCAGGTTGGTAAACGTTGAATTTTTTAACCTGTACGAGCGGCGGCGAGGGCAGATTTTGTGATTTTTTTATTTTTAAAGGAAATTTCATTTTTTGATGAACCTCGAAACGGCACCGGTGCACTTACGACGAGATTGGCGTCGGAAACATCATCGGTCAACGGCGTAAGCGTGCAGTTTTTTTAAACGCGATTGAAACTGATTTTTGACCGGTTCAACCTATGTCCGAACACTTTTTTGTTTTAGGCCACCGGCATTCGACTGGGCGTCATCGTTCAGTCGTTCGGCAGCATGGGCGTCGGACTGATTTTGGCGTTTATTTACGGATGGAAAATGAGTTTGGTTATATTGGCGTTCGTTCCGTTTATCATGTTGGCCGGCGCCGCCGAAACGAAATTAATGATCGGATTCAGCGCCGAATCGAAACGTCGCTTACTCGAAGGAGGAAAGGTTCTTCGACTGAACGGGAACTTTTAAAATAAATTTCGTGACGTCCATTGATGTTCAGGTAGCCTGCGAAGCGATCGACAACATTCGTACGGTGGTTTCGTTGGGTAGAGAGAAGGAATTTCTACAAGCATACGTCGCTAAAATAACTCCGGCACATAAGTTTGTGGCTATAGTTGTCCGTTAACTATAGTTGTCCACTGACTATAGTTGTCCGTACTGTTGTTGTCCTGTGACTATAATTGTCCGGGACTATAGTTGTCCAGTGGCTATAGTGTCGTGGCTATAGCTGTCCATGTACTATAGTTGTTCAATGACAGTGTGTTATTCGTGTTTCTAGGAAGGAAATAAATAAGGCAATAATTTACGGCGCCGCTTTTGGATTGTCGCAGGGTATCATCTATTTTACGTACGCCGCCGCCTTTTATTTCGGCGCCACTCAGGTTCAAAGTTGCGACATGACGTTCGAACAAGTCATGAAGTTCGTTATTTTTGCTCGTTAGTCGCTCGCTCTCGACACTATTCGATAAAATATTTCTCTTTTTAAGGGTCGTCGGATGTATTATCTTCAGCGCTATGGCTGTCGGACAGGCGGCAAGTTTCGCGCCCGATTACGGGAAAGCGAAAGCGGCGGCGAATGAAATTTTCGCTTTGTTAGATAGAAAGTCGGCAATCGACTATACGTCTGCCGACGGCGTTCAGTTGGTAAGAAACAAAAAATCTATGCTATGCTAGCCGATGAGGTTGGAGGCACAATTGAAGCCCTCGCTGCAAAATGTGCATAAGTCACATTTTTCCAAAAATGAGTTTGGCGCGGTTTCTTACTATTTGAAAGGCGCTGAATTTAAATCTGCAATCCGTTTTGCAGCAAAATGAACACAAGTCCCTGTACAAATAATGCCATTTTCTTCACCAAAGCCAATTTTGTAGCAAAAAGTGCACAACAAAACTTTCAAATACGTTTATCTCGAAAGTACTAAAATGTGACTTACGTACTTTTTGCAGCGAGGGCTTCAATTACTCACTTCAGTGAATCAACTATAGTCACCAGATATCTATGGCGGCAACTATAGTCGAGTAGCTACGGCGCATAAAGTGCAATTAGACGCTGAAATTTTTGTTTTTAGAAGGACGTTAGCGGCACAGTGACGTTCGGCAACGTCAACTTCAGATATCCATCGCGGCCCGATGTCGACGTATTGACCGATATGAACTTCGACGTCGCCGCCGGTCAAACGTTGGCGTTGGTCGGCTCGAGCGGATGCGGCAAGTCGACATGCATTCAACTTTTGGAACGATTTTACGATACGTCCGGCGGAAAAGTGGTACGGACGATCGACGTACAGCGACGTAAATCGGATTCTCCAACTGTACGATTCTATTTTTTGCGCAGATGTTCGAAAATGTCGACGTAAAATCGCTCTCGATCAATTGGCTTCGGTCGCAGTTCGGTTTAGTATCTCAAGAGCCGGTGCTGTTCGATTGTACGGTCAAGGACAATATCGCCTATGGCGATAATAATCGAATCGTACCGATGGACGAAATCATCGACGCCGCGCGACAAGCCAACGTCCACGAGTTCATCGTTTCGTTGCCCGATGTACATTAGCTCATGGCCTATAGTTGCAACAGCTTGTGAACTATAGAACTTCATGAACTATAGTGTTTGGTGAACTATAGTTTCTTACGAACTATAATTTCTTCGTAGGGCTATGAAACGCGCGTCGGCGAGAAGGGCGGTCAAATGTCTGGCGGTCAGAAACAACGGATAGCCATCGCTCGAGCCTTGGTCAGACGTCCGAAAGTTTTACTCTTGGACGAAGCGACGTCTGCGTTGGATTCGGAAAGCGAGAAAGTTCGACGGCGTTTTTTTGTACACATTCTATTTTAAACGGCCGAATTGTTTTTCAGGTCGTTCAAGCGGCGTTGGACGCCGCTCGACTGAAACGAACGTGCATCGTCATCGCGCATCGACTGTCGACGATACAAAACGCCGACGCCATCGCCGTCGTGCACGCCGGTCGCATCGCCGAATACGGAACGCATAACGAATTATTCAATCGTCAAGGATTATATTTTCAATTGTGCAAAGCTCAATCGCGCCTTTAGTAGTAACACAATCTCTCCGTCGTGATCAACTATAGTTGATAACTCATCGTCTATAGTTGAAGATTCGTCGTCTATAGTTGATGATTCGTCCACTATAGTTGATGATTCGTCGTCTACAGTGATAATTAATCGTCTATAGTTGATGATTCACCGTCTATAGTTGCCCACTACACCGTGTATAGTTGATGACCGATCACAGTCTATAGTTGATTTCGTCGCTATAGTTTGTGATTAGCCAGTGACTTTTTTCCTTTTTTTTTATCATTCCAAACTTTTATTCGTTTGTTGCAATATTAATTCATGTGATTATCTTTTCTTCCTCATTCCGCTATTTTCAGAACAATATATTTCCGCTAATTTTTTTCTGCATTTTTTTTCCGCATTTTTTCCGCTAACGTGACGTAGTTTCGTTGAGTTATTGCTTTTTGCTGGATGCTTTAAGTTTGAGAATATTTTCGAACTGTTTTTCGTCGATTCAGTGTCATAATGTGATACAAGTTTTGTGCTTGGTCATGTAAAGTCGTCATGAATAAAATTTTATGAGAAATAAACACGAATTGAGTTTTGGATGTATTCGACTACGAGCAAGTCGCAATTATTGTCGAAAATTAACTAAAAACCGACCAAAATTTGACCTCAACTGATACTCTTTCAGGTGGTGGGTTTTTTTTGTATTGTAAAAATATGTGGGATTACGTTTTATTTTTCACCTTAAATTTAATTATATTTTTATTTGCACTATTCATATGGCACTTGTTTCCGAAAGTATGCACGAAAAAC
The DNA here is from genome assembly GCA_034698125.1 of Prionchulus punctatus. NCBI lineage: Eukaryota > Metazoa > Nematoda > Enoplea > Mononchida > Mononchidae > Prionchulus > Prionchulus punctatus. The sequence continues at coordinate 13,805 of JAQGBA010000384.1, read as the reverse complement.
AAAATTTCGGTTGTCACTTGAACGATTTGAGGTTGAAACTAGTTTCACATTTCAGCCACCTCCTTTTGATTACACGACCATACCAGGCCTGAAGCCGGAACCTGGACATGAAAGGTATACTGTAGTAAAGCAACCAAGTCACACTTCTTCAGACTATAGTTGTCCTGCGTCTATAGTTCTTCATTGACTTTTACAGTATTTTTCGATTAGTAACGGAAATTTGCCCGATATTGCTGAAACCAAACAAATTTCGAGATTTTTATCGACGCTATTCGTCGACTTCGGCCCACTGTCCAGTTTCTATTGGTCGTCGACGTATGTCGTTTGCTTGTCATCGTGGGATTTATGGATTCAATTGAAAAGATACTATGAAGATAAATGTAACGAAAAAAATTCATGAAATTAGTTTTTCCCCAAAATACCTCTACCGAACAGAAGCGATTTTTAGCTTCGGCGTTGCCATTTCCGGCATTTTTCGCGTTGAAAAAGCGTTCGAATTTTACGATTTCCATCAAAAATACGGTTCGCATTTTTGTTTAATGGCCAAATAAAGTTGACCAATGGCTATAGTTGTCCACTGACTCCAATTTTTCAATGACTATATATTTGTCCAATGATCTATAGTTGTGACTGTCTATTGCCGTTTTCGGTGACTATATGTCTGAAGTTTTCAGAACGAAGAACAAATCGTTTCCACGTCGGTCGACGATGAAAAACTTAGTTGGAAAATGGCATTCAATTATATTTTTAACGTTGATCTTCACGATCAACGGCTCGTCGTCGACGCGGCGGCGTTGATTCGGAAAGTAAAACGAAAAAAAATAGTGTTTTTATCCCAAATGTGCATAAAACGATTTCATTACAGATTATCGAAAATCACGATGAGTTGCTGAAAAGTGGACCGAAAAGCGAATGTAATAACCAAAAATTTGTTCATTTTCATTATAACGCTCCGTTTTGCGTTTCAGACGAGATTTTGAAAGATTTTGCTTTCGAATTGTCGAAATTGATTAACCTCGAAGAACAAAACGTCGAAAAACTAATTACTCGTTGTTTTCTTTGCTCGGCAACTAAAAAATGTAAATAATTTGAATGTGAAAACGATTTCTTCAATAATTTAAATGATTTTCAGGTATTTTCGTCTGTTTGACGAACAACGACACTAAAGACACGTAAAAATAAATTTCATGCACAAAAGAGCGCATGGATTTACTATTTCGTGTCGTATTTTTAGAACGACAGCGAAAGCGTACGTATTAGAGACGATTCGAAAAGCGGTGCCATTCGATCTTTTATGTTACACGTTTACGAAAGAAATCGACGTTAACGGACATCCAATTCCAGCAGGGGTACGTAAATAAGTGAACTAAAGTCAGTCTAAAATTCAACTATAGTCACCGTCTATAATTTTTAACTGTAGTCAGCAAAAAAGTAAACTTTAGTCACCCTCTCCAACTATAGTAAGTCTATAATTCAACCTACAAGCCAATTATGGTCAACTATATTTGACTATAGTTCCCCATCGTCGTCAACGTTCGTGACTTGTTCAACGACGCGAAAACGTTCGAAAATCCAGAAAAGTACTGATTTCGCGCACGGCTTTCATTCGAATCGGGTCAAAACGTGAATCAAATTTCAGCTTTGAATCAAATCGGTTCGGTGAAAATTGTTCGAAGAAAATGAACCTTGTCGCCGACGTAATCGAAACTTTGCCGTTTTACGATCAAATTTTCAACGCCGTCGTTGCGACGACGAAGATTTTTACCGAGTCCAGCCTTTAAGAAAATTTGCTCAAAATGATCTTCAGCGGTGCCTAAATCTTTTCAATTTTGGAGAATTTTTTTTATATGAAAAATGGAACAATAAAATGACATTTTATGATTAAATAGGGGTAAAAAATAGTTTTATATCAATTTTGTTACAAATTTAAATTTTTAAATTTCGAACGTACGTCGGCGAGAAATTTCGACATGCCGTTAATCGGTTCTTTGTTCAAAATTTTAATGTCGGCGTCGATGTCGTTCAACGGCGGTCGACATTCGACGACTGAAAAACAAAAAAACACGTTGGACCTTGAACGAAATGGTCTCAAAATCATTTCAACTTACTTTTGGAATATTTTTTATCATTCGACATAATTAAGACGTATTCTTTATCGGGATCAGACGAGGAAATTTGCGTGAAAGTTATTTGAAACGTAGTAGTTGACTTTTTAGTATCTGAACATGAAAAAATAAACGTGAAGTTCATAAAGAAAAACTGCAGTTCTCAGGCGAATAGTTTGTAAAGAATCAAGCGGATAGTTAGCAAACGACTACAGTTCTATACCTACCTACATAGACCAAGCAACTATAGTTCATATTTACCATCTAGAATTCGAATTTTCACACCGAAGTTTTGCTCGTACGTTTCGATATCGGCCTTCAAAACACGTTTATAGTTATCTTTTTTCGTTGCGTAATCGGTGAAATCTAGAAATTAACTTTCTTTTACTCTTTTCAACTTTTAACACATAAAAACAAAAATTGAACTTTGGCTGGTCGTTTCGCAGACATTTTCCAGCACTTTCAGATGTTCTTGTTCTAATTCCAACGTTCGTAAATTATCGTCGACGATCTCGTTTTGATGTTGTAAATCGCCGGAAACGCTCCGAATATGTTTCTCTAGTTCTCTTTTCGCTGAAAAGCGAGCAAAACTTGGATATAATTTTCAAAGAAACATGCAAAAACTTAAAACTTTACTGAAAACCGAATTTTCGTTTTGTTCTCCTTTTTGTTTCACTTTTATTTTTAAATCGGAAGTTCGTTCTGAAACGAAAAAACGTCCAAAAATAAAAACGCTTGTGGTATTTCCAAACTGAAATGTTGGGAGTTTCTCACCGGAAATTTTCGCTTGAATATTTTTCGACGAATTTTTCCAGCGTAAAATTTTGTCGATGATCGCTTTTTGGCCTCGTTTCAACGAATTTTGACTTTTTTCGATGTCCTGCGTGAGTTTAATCAAATTTTCGGGTAAATCTTCGATATTCATCGTCGAATTCGGAAAATGCTCGATAAATTAGGAATAAAACAAAATTCCTGTTCGATTGGCATTTGCAGGTTTTTTTAAAAAAGCAGCTTTTTAAAAATCGCGCTTTCAAAAGTTTAGATTCTCATAGCAAATCAAAATAAAAAAACCGCCAGTTTAAATAAATGAGTACTGTGGTTCTATGTGAAGTAACATATTTTGTTATTGTTAATGAATAGAAAGAACTGATCAATGAGAAGTATTTTTGCTTTATAAGAATGATCTGCAGGTAAGAATTGATTGATTGATTGATCGTACAGTCTGCATGATTTGCAATACGTTAAGTGATAAAACTCGTGTTAAACGTCGTAAGTACTTAAATACCTGCGCATCGTAAAGAGGAATTTTGTGATTTACTGTATTAGTCACCTTGAAATTTCGAAATTTTGGTGATTTGTCAAAATTACACTTTTCTTCGTCGAAAAACAAATTTTCGGCCTGAATTTTAAACAATCGAGTTTAGTCAACGATTTACGTTCATTCCGACACTTTTAATTTAAAAAATGGCGTAATTTTTTGTGTTTTTATTTGATGACAATTTTTACGACAATTTTTCTTTTGAATAAGAAATTTTAGGCTTCATCCAGCAGTGGAATGGGCTCAACGAACGGACAAAGTATTCGTAACGATACTCGTCGATGATTTCAAAAATCCATCAATAGAATGTACAGACGATAAATTGACAATCAAGTAAAATTGAAAAAATGTGCGAAAAGTTGCAATTTGTTCAGAGATTCCTGACTCGCTATTGTATTTCCAGAGGCATCGGCGGTGCGGCTAAGAAAAACTACGAATGCGAACTCGAATTTTTCAAACCAATCGATGGCGCCGTAAGAAGTTATAACTCTTCGCCCGATTAGGACAAAATTCTAGCAGGTTTTCTCACACGCCGTTCGTTTTAAGGCAATCAAAAAAGAATCGTCCGATAGATGCCTATCATTCGTATTACCAAAAAAAGAATCAGGTTCGGCGTATTGGCCTCGACTTCTTAAAGATAACAAAAAATATCACTGGCTCAAAGTCGATTTCGATCAATGGAAAGACGAAGACGAACAAGACGAGCACGATGCGGAAGACAACGACATGGGGGGATTTGGCAATGTAAGGTTCAAACCTCACCGACTATAGTCACTGGATAACTATAGTCGTTGCTTAACTATAGTTACGCAGTTAACTGTGGTCACCGGCAACTATAGTCGCTGGACATTGTACTCATTGGACAGCTATAGTACTTACCATATACTATTGTCACTAGACACGTGGTCACAAGACAACTATAGTCACTGGCCAATTGAATTAATTAACTGTAGACAGGCTCATAAATTGTCTACCGCCAGTTCAATAATTTGTTTTTTTAACCTTTCTAGATGATGGGCAACATGGGCGGCATGGGCGGCATGGGCGGCATGGGCATGGGAGGAATGGGTGGTATGGGCGGCATGGGTGACATGATGGGAGGTATGGGCATGGGCATGGACGACATGCCGCCGTACGGCGATGATGACGAAGAAAACGAAGAGGCGGACGGCGAAAGCGACGAAGAAGGTAAACCTTTACGGATTACTTGCTTGTAAAACAAATTTTCTCACTCGTCTAGCGTTTTTTCAGAATCACATTTGCCGAAAGTAAATGGCGCCGACAAAAAGCCAGCAGCTGCTGATTTAGCTAGCGGCGATAACGAAGCGTCGCCGGCGACGAAAGTTGACTCGACGAAAGTTGACTCGACGTCGTAATTCCAACGAAAAGCGATACAAAACACAAATTTCAACGTTTCGTTCCAAAATTAACTTTCGTTCCGAAGTTTACTTTCCAACTTTTTTCGTCGTCGTTTTTTTTGTTTTTAACCTTTTTGCGGGTTTATCTTAAAAAATGTAATTTTGACTTTCGAAGCGTCGCCGCTTTTATGCACTTCGATGATTAAATAAAATAAATACAAAAAAATATTCCTTGTTGATACGTTTCTCGTTTTTGCTTTCACAAGTTGATTTGTTTGATGAAAAATTGCTTGCTAGTCTGTTAAGAGGAGGGACTTGATGAGTTGCCGAGGAGAGACAATTGAAGGTTTTATCTTTATTTCAAGCAACCTTGTTACCAACCAAGTACAAAGTCGAAATGAACCCCTTGATGGGAGAAAATGGAAGTTATATAGGGAAGAAAAGTATAGTTAGAAAGGTTAAAGGGTTAAAGTATAAAAAGGAGTGACCGGAAATAGTAATGAATTCTAGAAAGTAGGAATAAATGAGGTAGGTTAGCTGACGCAGAAGTGAAAATAGGTATGAAGGCTAGAATTGAGAGACTGAAAATAAATGTGTAGGTTTGAGAAAGGTGAAAGAGCAAACTATAGAATTCAAGAGAAGATATTAATCATTGCTGAGAAAGGAATCCAATTGATAATAGTTGGGAAAGAAAACTCCAACTGTAACAAGTCACTGGTCGTTTAGTCTTACAGTTGAAATGAACTCCGACGAACTATAGTTGATGTGAACTCTGGAGAAGTATAGTTGGTCTGAACTGTGAATAACTACTTGTCTGAATTCTGTTGGACTTATATGAACTATATATCATCTAAACTGGAGATTATAGTTGTTCTGATGTCAGCTATCTGAAGAACCGTATTTGATATTAAGTCTCTGAAGATGGCTGGCCAGTTAAAATATTTTGTTTTCTCAACCGTTTCTTCAGAATTTTCGATTTTAGAACGAAAAATGTCTTACTGATTCGGCGGCGACAATAGCCAACGGCGAATGATCGTCGACTCGCCCGTACAATGGTCTCTAGCTTTGGACGAACTGAAGAAACGTACGGGTAACACTAAAGTTTTGAGATTCGATTGCGAATGGGTGGAAATTTCCAACTGGTGCCGATACGAAGAAGGCAAATACCACGAACTCGACGAGCCAGTGAAAATTATCCGCTACGGAACAGTCGACAAGAACGCGTTAGCCTTATGCAAATGGCCTCGTTCGAGGTCTCGTCGTTTTGGTTTGACTCGTCTTTTTCGACACTGCGCCGACGTCGATGATGGACTTTCTCGCCGACGGCAACATTCTTAAAGTCGGCGTCAATATTTTCGAAGATTGTTCGCGTTTGTATAAGGTCGGGTTGCTTTTCGTCGCTCGCCGTGACATTTTTTCGACCCGACATCGTTTAAAACGAGCAAATAGGCGTTTCTTTAGGATTGGGGTTTGTTGGTCAACGGTTGGTTGGACTTGCGACACGTTTGCAGGAAAATACCCAATTTCGAATTTGACACGACGAATACGGGCGACAATACGTCGAAGAACGGGTTGAAAGCGTTAGACGCTCGTTTTCTTAAAAATACGGTGCCCTACGATCAAAAAGTAAGGTCCAAGCCGACTATAGTTGATACCCAACTATATTGCAGCGCCTCTATCGACTACATTCGACAGTCGACAGACTACATTCGACACTGTAATGAAGAGCAACTTTTCCTAAAAACTATTAGAAAGTTTTTTCAATTTTTTGTATGTTTTGACTAGGACTGAATCACCCTGATTCAGCTCCTCGTGATTTCATGTTAGTTTTCACTTTTAGCTTTCATAATTCGTTAGTCGGTAATAAAATGTAACCCGAGGTTGGGGCAGCCTAGCCGATTCATCGGACATGGCGCCCAACTTTCTAATATTTTGCCTCTCATTTTGTTAATTTTAATAATAAATTAGCTTTAAACTTTTTAATTAGTCAATAGCCAAAAACCACCTGCTATTACACCACGTATAGTTGGACGACCATAGTTTACTGTCCGAGGATCAATCGCTCAGTGGCTAGGGCATTTTTTTGTTTTTTCAGCTTTCAGACAGTAACTGGTGCCAAGACAGTTGACCGAAGGTCAGTTTCGTTACGCCTCGCAGGACGCCATAATTGCCGTCAAAGTGTTCGCTAAATTAGGCGAAGATTATTTGAATTTAAAACGTGCCACGAATGATCGATGCGAAACAAAATTCTGGTCGGACAAAGTCACCTACGTGCGACCTTACGTAAACCGAAAGTACGACGCCGATCGGCAAAAAATGAAAAAAGGCATCGCCGACGGAAAGAAAAAAAGTTCCGACGTGATCCCATCGAAGATTCGTCGTCGGACGTCGACATCGATTGGGCGACGTTGAACGACACTCGCACCAATCGCGACGCTTTGCTTTTCCAAACGAATTCATTGACGATCAGGACTTTGAAAACAAAATTTCCGTTGTCGCCGTTTCGTCAACGGTGCAGAGCATATGCGATATTGAGTCGAATATGAAAGCGTGTGCGGTTAAAATCAATGTGGATTCGGCTGTGAAGAAAAAACGATTCATTTTTAAAATGTCGTTCGAAAAAACTCTAAATAAAAACATTTTCGTGTATTTTTTGAGCTTTAGAAGTGTTATTTTGCATTGCGTTCAGAAAAAATAAAAATGACGAGTTTTGTTGTCTGACGAAGCATTTTTCACGTAACAAATTCGTGTCTCGTAAAAAAAACACAAATATTCTTACTGGACATTGAATCTATTCTGCAACTTTACGCGTGCAAGGATATGTGCAAAAAATTTAACAAGTTCATTGAAAAATCAAATAATGAATTTTCATAAAACAAACCAACATGCGAAAAAAACAAATATAAACAATCAAAAAAAGAAGAGCAAATAGTTAATTTTACAATGAAGACGATGAAGCTGGCAGCTAGCTAGCTGGCTTGATTCGCTCTTAGCTCGACGATCTTTTGGGCTATTAAAGCGATACTTTTCGTTCTCAATACGTTCGTAGACGGTGCATTTTTTTTGTTTTCGAAAAAATTTATCGGCGCTTCGTGTGTTTCATTGGCGACGTTTGGAATTTTCGCAGCCGTTCTTTTAATGCCTTCTATTTTCACTGTTTTTCGCCCGTTTTTCGCATTTTTCCAACCGCCTTTCGGCGCGCCCCTTTTCCTTTTGGGGCTGGCATCCGACACATTTATGCCTTCATTCGAAAAATTTTGGCCATGGTTCGAGAAATTTTCGCCCGGATTCGACAAATTTAAGCCGAGATTTGAGAAATTTAGAATTCTTTTCGCCGCTTCTTCTCGCTCTTTGTGGGACGGTATTCTCGTCGGTAAACTGGGATTGGGTTTCGGTTTTTTCGGATTGTACGGTATTACTTCTTCCGGTTCGAACCCCATTTTCATGCCCCAACTTCAATGTAAAAAATTCACGATAAATTGACTTGCCGAACAACATTGCAAGCAAAATATCATTCCACCTTACCGTTTGCGCTGTTTTGCAACGGATGCGCGGAAAGAGCTTAGTTTCTGCTTTTTGCCCATTTAATTGAAGAATGGACCGATAATGTGCTTTTTTCGACACAAACGAGCAAAATTCAAAAATTAGCAAGCAGAAAGCGGTGCTTTCACATTTGCATTCAGATTCAAAATGAATAATGCACTACCTCGAGAAAAATATGTTTCTGCAAAATAGCTGCCAATGTTTTGCAGCTCATGCCACTTTGTAACCATGGCGCTTCCTAACAATGCTTCCTAACATTCATATACCTGCACTTTAACGCAACAAAAGTAAAAAATACTTGTTTAATTTACAAACTATTAAAAAAAATGAATGAAATAACCTCAATTAATCTTTTCCAGATATTGCAAAAATAGCTAAAATGTACTTCAAGCCACCGCAAGCCGGTCTACTTTGTAAACATTTGATTTGTCAATAAAAATTTGGCTTTCAATGTCAGATAAAAGTTGGGGCCTATGAATTTTTTCTTAGCTTGCCAGCTTGTAAACAAAAGATTAAACCAGTTAGCTAGCTGGCTAGCTACCACTTCAAATTAACACAAAGCAGCTTTTAAGCGCGTAAATTGCTTTGTAAACTGGCTTGCGATGTTAATGTTCGAATAATGCGCGTAACTAAACGACATGGATGAAAAACCTGCGCTTGCTTTTAATTTTGCTAGCTTCGCGCGGGTGTTTGTCGATTTGCTCGTTAAATTAAAGGAACTGAATCATCGGAAAATCGAAAACAGTTTCATTTTCCATTTATAAAAATCCGTCGAGAATATAAACGCCGAGACTATTAGGACGACAGTTTGTTGCGAATAGTTTCGCGTTTTTGCTCGTTTATTCGTCGAAGAAGACGCGAAATTTGCTTTTGCGCGCATAGAAAATGGCGGGTTTCTTCTCGAGACAGTACGATAAGTTTTGGGACGAATCCAACTGGTTTCCGCCCGGCGTCAATTGGACGACGTTGCAAAGTACGGAAACGGAAACATATCCGGAATTCAATGATTTAAAACGACCAATTTATTTCGCGTTCGTCGTTTTGGCGATTCGAGCCGCGTTCGAATGGTAACGTAAAATCGCTCGAATCGGACGGTTTAAAACAAAATTTCGATCGTCATTCGTTCCGTTTCAGGTCCATCGCCCGTCCTTTAGGCCGTGCCTTCGGGATAAAGGATACGAAGAGCGATTTGCCGAATATATTCAAAAGAATATCGAATTTTTTCGTGAGAAATTCTAATTCGGAATCGTCGACGGAAAATGTATCGCAAGCGAAACATTCCTACGTACGATCGAAATCGATCGTGAAATTGGTACAAAAATCAACTTTAGATAAATTCGCCGAATCTTGGTCTGTAAAATTGTCTTTTTTCTATTTTTGTCCGATTCTATATTTTAGTACAAATTTCTTGTCGTTTTCTCTTTTTAGTTGGCGGTTCGTATATTATTTCGGGATATTTTTTTACGGCGTAGCTGTTTTATGGAACGTAAGCATGTGAACTATAGTATTGCATTATCTCGTGAACTATAGTGTCGCCTAAATTAACTGTAGTCTCATGTTAACTATAGTTAGGTGTGAAATATAGTTGATTTCGGTTTAGAAACCGTGGCTGTGGTCGACCCTTAATTTATGGTACGGATACCCCTATCAGGTACGCGGTTCATTGATTCTCATTCATTTTTTGAATCACGTTTCGTTTTAATTTCAGCCAATTTCGAACGGAGTTTATTGGTATTATATGATAGAATTGAGTTTTTATTGGTCGTTACTTATTTCGCAATTTGTCGACGTCCATAGAAAAGTACTAGCTTAGAGCTTTCTTTTAAAAAGAGTAGACAGTGAATTTTTTTGTAGGATTTCTGGGTCAATTTCATTCATCACATCGCCACAGTTTTGTTACTGTCGTTTTCATGGGCCGATAATTTCGTACGAGGCGGATCTTTAGTTTTATTGCTGCATGACGCCGTCGATTTTTGGATGGAAGTACGAATTGGATCGCTTTTTTCGGTCGCGGCGAGGCGTTTTATTTGTTTTTAAAATCCATTTCAGGGCGCGAAAATGGCTCGGTATTGCAAAAGGAATTCGATTTGCAACGCGTTGTTTCTCGTTTTCACCGTCATTTGGTTCATAACTCGCTGTTTTTATTTCCCATTCTGGTACGAAATCGAAATCGAACCCGAAACGTTTTCGAGCTTAGTAATTTTTTGTTTGTTTCTTTTCAGGATTTTGCACGCCACGCTGATTGAAGCGCCGTCGTTGATCCTTTGGAATTCGGCTTATTATGTTATTAATTCTTTACTTTTATTATTGCAAGTTTTGCACATTTTTTGGTCGATTATGATCTTGAAAATCGTCATAACGGCACTGAAAAGCGGCGAAGTGAGTAGATTTTGATTTCGTAAAACAAATTTATATTGATTTAATATAGTTTCGCTGATATTCTATTGTTGTTTTTTACGTTTCATGTTTTTTGCCCGATTTTTAGGCTGACGACGCCCGTAGCGACGACGAAGACGACCCTATAAACACCAACGGCGACGTCAATGGAACGATATCCAACGGGAAAATGAAATCTAATTAGCGTTTGTTTCTTTTTCGTGAAGAGGTGCTGCCATCGGGAAAAGAAATTTTTTTGCTTGTTTTGGATATCTTTTTTGAAACCCTGATTAGCTTTAAAATTTCGCAATCTTTGGCCATTTTCTTTGTCGATTCACTGAGGAAACTGAAATGTTACATTTAATTTTAAGGCACGTCACGTTATTTGTTTTTTTCTATTATTTTCTGTCGTCATCACAATTGTTGTGTTTTTGTTTATTTTTTATTTTTACGTTTCGTTTCGTTTCGTTTTTTTTGCCCAGTTTATCCATTCCCTAATCGCGCTAATCCGCAAAATGTCCAAAATTTTGTTTTCAAAATTCGATATAGTGATCATTAATTTTGTTTTTGTTTAGTTTTCATCGTTAGCTTTCAGCAGATTTTTAATTTTTTATATTTGAATTTTGTACGGTATTTTTGTAATTGTTGATGTTAATGTTTTTTCGTACGGTCCACGTAATCGAGTCATTTAATTATTCATTTAATTATTCATTAATTTTGTCCAGAAATTTTGTTCTTTATTACTTTTTTGTGATTTTTATTCGATTTATAACAATTTTTTTCGCTTCGTGCCTTTTTCGTTTTGAAAAGTTGTCTGGAAGTAATTTTTCACTAATAAATCAAGAAAAATTTGATGCGTAGGTTCGCGTGTAAAATGATATTCATTCGTGCGAAGTTTTTGCAAGTGCGCGGTTGTCTTACGAGATTGATACGCAGGTTTAGTTGTAAAAGTGTCTCTCATTTTTATTAACATGTGGTCGCTTTTAAAATTTTTGCTATAAAATCAAACGATTAGTAAATACAAAAAAATTAAACAAAATATTCGCCGATTAAAGCTAAAAGTCCGTTTAAATAATCGCCAGTGATTTCCGAATGCCTGACAAAAACAAAAAATCTGTCTTGCTTAGCGCAATATCGTGACCAAACGTGAAACTTACCCTCAAGGCGTTCGCCAACGATGCTCCGTATTTATTCGAATATTCTTTGTTTAATTTCGACCATGTCCCTTTCATTGCGACTGAACACGATGCGAATCAATACTCGTTCGATGGAGATTGCCCAGACAGCGTCCTGTGTAATTGTTCCGCTAAAAAAGCCGGCATGTTCCTTGCGCATTTCACTAAAAACAAGAAAATAGCAAATTTCAGCGCCTTTCATGCACAAAACTAGTACGAGAAAAACAAAGACAAATAATCGACAATTGTTTACCATTAATAAACTGGCGTTTGATTTCGTCGATTTGCAAATTACATCAAGTGGTCAAGATTTCGATCGCGATGTGCGTGAAATTTGGATAATTCTGAAAAACAACTGGTTTACGGAAAGTAAAAAACAAAAAAAGCAACCTATTAGCTTACGAAAATCGCTCGGTAAAGATCCCAGGCGTCGCTGGACACGAACGTGGTTAAAAGAGTTACGACCAACTGGAGAAAATTAGTTTCATTTTCGAATTCCCGACATAGATCATCCAACAATGGCTATAAATTTAATTCAATACAAATTTTCGAGCCAGCCCGTGAGCTTTGCGTGTCAAAAACTGAAACTTACTCTCGTTGTCATCCGTGGAACATGACGGCGATTTCCTCTTGTTGTCGACTCGAACGGTGGGTAAATATTTGTAACGCAGTTTTAGTTTCGCAAGATACTTCATCGATCAACGGATAGCAATTTTTGAACTTGTGCGCATCGTTTTCGGCGTTAAAATCGGTTGCATCTTGACTGTACCGTGATACTGTAAAAAACGGAAGAACTGTTACGAAAAGGTGCACTAAAAACAAAATAACCAGTTGAAATTTACCTCGGGGGCAGCGCTTTTCGTGGTCGTAATCGTCATTCCCGTGGTTGCTGAATGAAAAAAACTTTTTGAAAACAAATTTCGTGTTGAAAAACTTCGTTTTTGATATATTTTTCTTTGGATCGTCCTCAGGATTCATTTGCTTATGGTACGGATCGTGGTACGGTAGAGTCGTTTTGTTGCGCTTGTTGTTCACTGAAAAAACGATGACCAGCGTCACAATCGAAACAATAACGGCAGCCGCCAGAAATACGAAAATCGCGCTGAAAAATGCCGGCCGGTCGAATTCGTCGACGCTGTTCGTTGACTCGCCGATCCAGAATCTCGTTCTGCGGATTCGTCGATTTGACAATTGACATTTCGCTCAGCCGAGAACTTTTCCCACGATTTGACGATTTAACTATCGAAGCTTCTTTCCGATGTGAACTTTTCGCTTGGATCGACTTCGATTCATCATTTTGATGTGAACTTTTCGCTTGTAATGATTTCGATGTATAAACTTTTTGCTTGCGACTGCACTTGGATTGATTTCGATTTATCTTTTCGCACTGAACTCTTCGTTACTGCACCGTCTTTCTTTCGCATCGTACTTTTGTCTCGATTCGAGGTTCTTCCGGTGATCAAACTAATATCAACATTTTCGCTGGCTTGCGACTTGTTCGACTTTCTAGCCGACGTTTTTTTTGTTCGCGGTGCATTGGGCGACGGCATTTTACGATACGAACAAAAAATTAAACAAAAAAAAAAGAAAATTAATAAGACTAAATTATAACGCGACCGTCGATTTCTTTACGACTGAATTAAAACACTTTACAACAAGGTTTCCGACCGAGTGCATGCTTTGTTTGCACAGCGAACTAGTTCTGGGAATTCGAAAATTGAAATCATAAAGTTTGTACTAATATATTAATATTAATAAAAATATATAAGATTAACAATAACATCAGGAGGTTCATTGAAAGTTCGATGAAACACTGGGAAACCGATCTGACTCTACAAGGAAAGAACATAGGAAGCGCAAAAATTCAGAGTGGAATATATCAAGGGGACACAATCTCACCCCTCCTCTTCTGCCTAGCAATGAATCCCCT
>JAQGBA010000383.1:0-37499 GCA_034698125.1 Prionchulus punctatus | reverse complement strand
AATTACATTCGAGCAAGGTTTGCAATTTACCTCATTTTAGTTGACCAACGACAGTTGAACACCACTGCATTATTATGGGGGTGTTTATTTCCCGAAAATGTTGACCCCACTCGTTGTTGACACCTTATTAAGATGTTATCTTGTTACTTCCTGGTTCTCCTCTATCCTACAACATGTAAAATTCGAAAAATTCTAACTTTTGATTGAACCGTGGGATCAAGTTCATCCTCACCTTAAAATGTTCGTCTCAGTCTCATCTACCCCTGTGCCAAATTTGGTCGAATTCTATCCATGAGAAAAATACCTCGTTTTCTGCAGTTATACCCCGAATTCAATTCGTCGTCAGCCATAAAAAAGTTTTTCCTGTATTGTACGATTTTGTTGTTTGAAACAATTTCAGACGCATGTTTAAACATTTTCTGTCTATTTAGGAAAAAAGTCCAATGAAAACGTTCAAGAAGAATGAAGTTGCGAATCCACATACAAAATGTTCGTCACCAATTTGTATCTCATTCACTTACGTTGCGTCTTTTTTATGTAGTAAGTTTTTCGGCTTTGAAACAATTTCCTACTTTTTGAATATTTTTGCCTTATTTAGGTAGGAAACCTGAAACTTGAAAGTTTTCCGAAAAATTTTGACATAAGACAATGTTACACTATGTGGTTGGTTGAATATGAATCTATTTGCCTCGCTGAATACGGATTCGGTTGCCATTGCAAAGAAGTAGAATTCGTTCTCATTTCAAACATCTACTTCCTTTTTTTTCTCGTAAAGGAAATTGAAAAACAAATTGGAAATTTTTATGAAAATCGTTAATAATAATTTTATTTGCACGATTGATACAGAAAGTGATCAAATGTAACAATGCAAGTAGCAATAATCAATCTTGATGTGCAGGAGACGAAGAACATTTTCTAAATAAAAGGTTTTAAAAGCGCATGCCTAATACAGAAACGGGTCAATTATGGTTGGTAAGATAATATCAAGCAGTCATTTAAAACAAGACAAATCGAGAACTAGAACTGCACTGCTTGGTAATTTGTTCACTATCGATGACATGAACTTTGAAAAAGCATTTCCTGATGTTCTTTGGAGCAACCAGCTTAAACAGATATAAATAAGGAGCCCGCTCTTGTGACTGAACCTTGCGGGAGAGTTAAGAAGTCATCTGCTTTTAGGCGTGAGATTTGTGACTTTCAATTAAATCAAAATGGTTCCGGCAATAATGTAGTGTCTGGAGATTTAATTTTTTCAGTCGCTCGTGGTAATCGAAATCCTTGAGGCCCAGTAACCTCGAAGTAAAACGTTTTTGCAGCGATTTAATTGAAGTGCAAATTCCATGGGCTCTTTTAGCTCTTATGGAGCAATTGTCACTAAACTGGAAGCTGTACTGCAGGTGTGGTGCTAAGAAAAAGCCAAGGTCTTTTTTCCTTTCTGATTTGGTGATACGGGTGCTGTTTGCGAAGTAATGTGCCTTTTTATTCTTTGTGTCTAGATGGATCACCACAAGTTTAAATCATGCTGGAATAATTTGGCCACATTGTCGCTTGTTATTTGTGTATAAATTTTCATATCATCAGCAAACAGCTTTATTGAACTGGAAGCAACTTCATTGGTAATCAGGAATAGCAAGGGGGACAGTATTGAACATTGGGGACTCTGGATATAACTGGCATTAAATTTGATTGGAAGCCGCTTATATTACCACACATTCGGTCAGTCAAATACACTTACTCAAATACTGGTGATTCGAAATCAGATTATTTCCGGTATGATGTTCGACCAGGCCATCACGGATCACCTTCTGCAAGGTTTTGGCAATGAGGTTTGTTAAGTTGATCGGTCTATAGTTGGATTAATCATAAGACAAATAAATGTGCAACATATAGATCATGGAAACTAAAGAAAGTTTGACAAAAATCATTTACTTTCCTATATTTGAATGAGGAACACTGATTTTAAATTTCATTCAGCGCAAAACCCCCACGTTTTTCGTCAATTGCAAGAGCCCTGCTCATGAGCAAATTTTGCTTTTCACTATTGCCTAATCTGGCATAAACATCTGATGAATTTCTCAAAGTGGGAGCAAGCATGTAGTTGTCTGGTCCAAAATGTTGTCCTAAGACTGGCAATGCCTTTTCCATTAGGCTTTTTCGAGATCGCCTAATTTGTAATGAGCATGGCCTAAATTTTCCAATGTAAGTTCAGGTAAGTTTCTATAGAACGAATACAGTATAGATTTCATTAATTCACAGTAGCATGCTTCCTTTTTTTAATCAGATGGAGTTAACGAAAATGACTATCGTTATTTTCTTTTTAATTTCTGTTGCATAGAATGTATCATTCATTAACAAAACAATTCGGAAATTTAAAAAACTAATAATAATAATAATACAAATGTTATGAATTTAATCACAGAAAGTTTATAGTCACTCCAATCTGTTTTTCATCAATGTTCCATAAAATTATTTATGCTCTTCGCAGCGTTGGACAGTAATTTGCGAGCTTCAATTAAATTTTGAGAATCCTGACAAGTAACGTTAGCTTGATTGTCGTTCTTCTGTATATGACCAAAAAAGCACTAGAAGGCTAATGACCCCTTTTCATGTGTGCCCCACACCACTTACAAACGAAATGTCCAATTCCTCATTTGCTCGAGTAGCTTGTTGAATCAGTGGGAAAGAATTGGCCATCCATGAAGTAAGTTTCACGAACTTTAGTATTTTGTAGATTTTAATTCCGAGATGGGTCCCAAGCAACATTGATTGAACCTTACAAAAAACGTGTCTTAAAGGTTCGTCCAACACGATCGCTGACTTTGAGAATAGGGGGTCGATGCATAACTGGTAGGAAATCGGTTTACGAGCAACTTGCTGATCGTCACCAAACTAACCGATTTCTGACAACGTGACGATGACGACGGGGTTACTCATGTGAATTAGGGCGTCGACGGTAGCTGGAGGCAGACGATGATACACCAACGACGACGAAAGCTATTTCACTATTGTGCAATAAACGTTTGACTAGTGGTTATTACATTTGCAAAATTTTCAATCAAAATTGAAAACACATTAACAAAAAACCATATTATAATGAAGAAACGAAAAATTTTTCGATGGCTTCACTGCAAAAAAAAACCTTGATGAGAAAAAAAATCAAAGATCCAAAACAAAACGTACGGTTCAACTAACGCGCAAAATATTTGAACGACATTCACATACTACCATTGGCGATCTTGGATCTTTATGGTAAGATACGTTGGACAGTTATGTCTAAGCCGCTGGAAATTGATTCATTCAAAAGTCGATGCCGTGGACCATCTTCAATCAACGAGTCATAAAACATTTAACAAGCTCTACATTATGGTCAAAGTTATGACGACAATGATGATGAGCGCGAGGAACCTGTAATTATCTCATCATCGCTATTTTCGGACAGATTTTCGTGCTCTGGACTGAAGTTTTGGCGCTCACCTGAAAATGAGAACCGTTTTGCACAATGGAAGGCTCCCCTATTGTGCCCATAGTGTGATGAAACGTTTACACAGCTTGTCACAGCTTTACACAGTTTGACAGCATGGCAAAGGTGCCAATCGTTGATCGTTTTATGTATATGAATAAGCAGTGCATCTGATCATCAGTCATCAATTCATAAGTTTATATTAGGAAATCAACCTAATTTTCTAATGAGATGCCTCGAAAATTGACTCAGTGGGTCTATTCCTCACCTCCTTATGCATAATTGTGTTTTACATTATGACAAATATTGGGTGTAAGGGAAAGTTCTGTCGGTTATTTTTAAAATCTGTGTTATCTATCTCATAATCACTAATACCGCTAACGATGAAACAAGTCCCGGTTTTTTTATGATTTGCCTACTACACAGATCAAGTGCATTGTATTTTTGAAATTATTAATCAGTTATTTTTCATATTTTGATGAATTAACCATGTCCACTGACAAAGTGCATTTAGACATTGTATTCTTTACAAGTTTCAAAAAGGAAATAATGCGACGGTCGCAAGCGAAAACCTGTGCAGTGTGTTTGGAAGAGATGTTGTAACAGATCGTACATGCCAAAGATGGTTTTTAAATTCCGATCTGGGGACCTCAGCCTGGAAGACGTTCCGGACGCCCCTCTACAGTCGATGATGACTTATTGCGGGAAATTATTGAAGAAGATCCTCATCTTACCTCTACAGCTGTGGGCGAGAAATTTGGAATTCATCAAACAACTGCACTGGAACACATTAAACGCCTTGGTTTCGTCTCAAAGTGCACCGTATGGGCCCCACATCTTTTAAGCGAGAAAAATTTGATTGACTGTGTATGTCTTCTCTCCTTGCTTGTCACCACTCTGAACCGTTTTTCGACCGACTCATTACTGGAGATGAAAATGGATACTTTACAATAATGTTGTGAAAAAAAGAGCATATTGTAAGAGAGGGCAAGCTCCCCCAACCATTCCAAAGCCAGAATTACACCAAAGAAAGTTAATGCTGTGTTTGTGGTGGGATCAGAAGGGATCAGCCTATTATGAGATGCTAAAACCAAACGAAACCATCAATTCCGTTCGCTACTACCAACAGCTCGATAATTTAAACCGAGTCATAAGCGAAAATGCCCATCATTGGCTAACTGAAAAGGGGTCCTATTCCAGCACGACAATGCCCGACCACATGCGGCAATGCAGACACAGCAAAAATTAATGACGCTTGGCTGGGAAATTCTTAGTCATCCACCGTACTCTCCAGACCTTGCTTATCATCTTTTCAGATCACTGCAGAATTTTCTTAACAGTAGAAATTTTACTTGCTATGAGGACGTCAATACGGACCTAGTTGAGTATTTCGAGTCAAAGGACGAAAAGTTTTTTGCGGCTGAAATCAGAAAGCTTCCTACAAGATGACAGACTGTCATCACCAATAATGGAAATTATATTGAAGACTAATTTTTTAAATATATTTCTGAAAAATAAATTTGAACTTTTATTAAAAAACCGACAGAACTTTCCCTTACACCCAATAATTACAGGACAACAATCACTTTGGAGAATCTAAATTTTAAGTTCAACTGATTATAGATTTACTGAAAGTGTCATTTGGTTTTTTATTACAATAAATTGAAATTTTTGTTTTTCTCATACTTACTTTGTAACCATTTCTGTCCACATTATCATACTGTTATCGCTGTTAGTTTCAATCATGCATTGTTGTTTTTATCAGCATTAACATTCACCTAAAAACGCTTGTGTTACCATTTGAAAGATTGTTTTGAAAAAAACTGATTAAAAAATAACAAATAAATCAATCCAAATTTTTAAAAATTCGAAAACCGACACCTTTTTCATTCGGACCATCCCCTCCATCCAACAGAAGTCGCTAGCCAACGCTCCACCTCCACAGCCAATCAAACAAACTACAAACTCCACCTACCAATGAAGAACCCCTAGTCCCAGGTTCATGCAAAGAATTTGGCTTAGCACTAGGAAATTAGCAAACACCCAGCTATATCCTCCATCCAAAAGAAGCAGTTCCTCACCACACGGCTCCCCTCCTCCAAACCAATGAAACACGCCGCAAACACCACAAACTGATGAAAACCACCATATCCCCAGGATCTTGCGAAAATTTGGCCTCGTCCAGAAAATTCGCTCAACCAATGGTAACTATAATCACTACTCCGGGGGTTATTTTCGAGGGGGGGTGGTTTCTGAAGGGGCTATTTTCGACGAAGTATGGTATGCGACCATTTTTTTCATGCGACAATGAAAGTGCTTTTCCATTTGACCATATACAGATAAGTTCATTTTTTTTCGTGCGACTGTATTTCATTGTTTTAAAAAAAGTAAATATTTTAATGTAACTTGAAACCTGCAAACTTATTGCTCGTAACCATAGTCAGCTAACATTGCAAACGTACAGTAGTGGGACGTTGCCAAACTGTTTGTTACCGAATAAGTCCACATTGTTATTTGCTACCCATATTCAGGTTATCGATTTTCTATCGATTTTCAAGCACACAACAGCGTACAATGCGACCTCCATCTATTGACTTTTTAAATATTTCTCTGTGAATGTAACTCGACAGAAGAAACTGTATTTGAAATCAAAATGTGAAGAGTTTTGTTGCTGGCTGTAGATATGAAAAGATTTTATTACCTTCAATTCTCAGATCAAATAAATGCATCCACTAGTGACATCTTCGTGAACTTCCAATTTTTTTCTTCATTTTATTGAAATAAAATAAACATTAATTTCAAATGTTTATGTTTTAAAAAACTTAAACTGTTATCAAAGAAAATCATCTTTCCATCATTGGAATCCGTCGATGATAGCTTTGGCATAGTTTCTTGTTAGAATCACTGAATGCAGTCAACTGAACACCCAGCTGACCTTCTAGCTATTGATTAATCGTTTATCAAAAAGATCAACACAGAATCGGCATGGACATTGATAAGAGTGTCAAATGGGCCTTGGCCATCATCCTCTTCCAACAAAGAATGCATGCATTTGTTTGTTGAAATTGTTTTTCGATCATTGGAACATGTTTTTTTCGGATTCAGTTTCACTTTTTACGTTTCTGTTTTTGGCTTGTAATCTCAAATGATACAAAGATGACATTCAGCTGCCATAAATGTGGCAGGTATTTGCCACAGATGACGGTTAAATGCTCATTTGCCATTTAGCGCAGTGGGCAAATAGCTGACATTATTTTTCAATAGCTAAATGTCCACTAATAATAAAAAAGAAAACGGTTGGGAACCGGCATGTTCTAGTATACTATACTATACTATACTAGAATTATACTGGTAAAAATTTTCATCAGTATACTATCCTATACTATACCGGAAAATTTTTTAAGAAGTTATACTATACTATACCTTACTAGAAAAATTTTTTCTGGTCATACTATACTATACTATACTGTATTTCAGCGAGTTTTTGACATTTTTTATCGTTTTGTATTTCAAAATTTGAATGACTGCGTATAGCAAAATAGCCCGTGTGTTTGTCTGCATGCCGCGACCATCTAAAAATTCAATCAAAAATCCATATTTTTATGGAAAAATTAAAGTTAAAATTGTTAAAAGTTAAAACCTTATGTTCGCATGCCGGCTTTTTATCGTCGGTATGGAGAGTCGTGTGACAGCAAAAAATTTAGAAAATCAAATCATAGTCTTCTGCAATGATATTTGTTGTGCTTTGTATGTTTTTGTATTGTTGGATTGCAGCAGCATTCGTCAAAATGATGTTTAGACGTTGGCCGTGAGTAAGGAAAATATATTCTCTATAAAAGGTTTTGGATAGTTCATCATGGATTGTATGCTGAAATTCATAATATACTGGAATTATGCTCAAAGATTTTTTTCCATTATACTATACTATGCTATACTGGAAAACATTTTTTAAATTTGTACTATACTGTATTATACTAGAAAATTTTTTTTAGGCTTTTACTATACTATACTAAACTACAGTTCAAAAAGTTACACTGGAACATGCCGGGTTGGGAAAGCCAGTGCCTTTCCCAACAGTTTTCTTTTCCTATTTTATTTACTTTTGGACAGGAACAATTTTCCAAAAACAAAAATTCGCTGTACAAAACGATTTTAAAAGAACAAAAAACGAAAGAAATCTAAATGCTAAAACTTTCGCCGCATCCGCACGTGCCTTTGATATTGGGATTATTAAAAACGAATTCAGAGCTCAATTTGCTTTCGACGAAGTCCATTTCCGTGCCGAGCAACGACATTTGAGCTTTCGAATCGACGAAAACCCGGGCGCCGTTTTGTACGACTTCAGCGTCTAATTTGCTCTTTTCTTTTGCGTATTCCAAAGTGTACGTTAATCCGTTGCATCCGCGCTGTTTAACGCCGATTTTCAAACCTTTCATGTCCGGCTGAGCCGTCAATAGTTCACTTATCTTTTTAACGGCGGCGCTGGTTAACGTTAAAGCTTGCCGTCCTGGCTGCCCGATTCGTCCGCCTTTGACAATTCTGGCAGTTGCGGCGATTTTATTTCCAATTTGTGCCATCTTTAAAGTAAAAATCAAATATTTGCTTGGAAAACTGCAAAAAATGCGCATAATGTGTCGTGGCAACAGCACTAACGAGCAAACTATAATAAAATTCAAACTTTAGACCGATTTTAGGGAAAACTAACTCGCAAGGTTGCGCTAGCCGACAATTAGCAAGCAAGCAGGCGCAAGTGCTACTTTCCATAGAAATTGCGCTTTTGTTGCAATTCAGCACTTTTTGTAGCGAATTTATTTACTTGCGCATCAAATTCTGCAACCTTTTTGCCGCTATTTGAACATAGTTTCGTTTTATGACTCATGATTACTGTTTAGAAAACAAATTTTCGGTCCGTTTTTCCTTTATCTCTGCATAAACACACTTTTTGTCAATTTTCTTTTATTTCAAATCGTACAAAATGTACAACCAAAAACGCATTAAAAAAGAACATTCTTCAACATAATTTGATGACTCAAAATTTAATTTTCATCTCTAAAAACGCCTTGCACAAAACAAAAATCTTTCTATGAATCGAACAGATATAAAACTTTTTCACTTTTCACTTCTTCAGAGACAAAAAAAACAGCTCACAAACATAATTTTCGTAACACATTTCAGACTTTGTTCACAAAAAATAACTCGTTTTAAAAAGTTCAACAACGAAAATTCAATATTTTCGCGGTTTTTCTTCAAAATGGCAGTGAATTTGTTTCCGTTCAATCAAAAAACAAAAACTCAAATGTGATATCGACAAACGTAAAAAACCATTCGAAAAAAATCAACAAATTCTCGAAAAACTACATTTTTAATTCAGAAACAGGCAAAAAATTTGAACAGTTTCGTTGCAAAACTTGTTGAAAACCGAATCGGGGCAAAAAACTTAAAAAGAGTATTATTTCCTATTTTTCCCACCCTTCGAATAAAATTCATTCAAAATGACACCTCGCGAGACAGTTTGACGTGTCGTAAAACGAAACAAAAAAAATGCAAAAAGAAAACAGAGCGATCATCGAATGATCGGATTTTCAACTGAAATTTTAATAAAATAAAAAAACGACCAACACGGCGCCGCTGACGCAAGAAATTTGTATAAAAACTCAGCCATTCTCGCCTAAAATTGATGCAAACGAAAAAATATTTGAGAAATTTATATAAAGATGATTTTTTTCGCATAAAATTTGTTTTTGCAAATATGAAAAAATAAATTTGTAGAAACAAGTGATCAAAATTTTGCAGATACTTTTCTCAAAACCCATAGAAATTTTGTTTAAAAATAGACTCCCGTTGCATCTCCGTCAGCAACCGAATGAGAAGATTCAGGCGATAAACTCGAAAAAAAATGAAGAAACTTGTCAAAAAAACATTTCATCCAAAAAACACTCAAAAAACAATTTTTTCTGCCCGTATAGAAAAAATGTTGTTAGGATAATACAATAACTTCGGAATAAAAAAACAAACAAAAAACTTTCAAATTTTAACCTTTTTTAAAACGCGAAATATTTCAGAAGTTATGTAATATCGAAACCAACTGCGATTTTTTTTAAAAACAAAGAAAAAAACAAGAAACAAAACGCGATTTTTTACAATTCGAGCAAAAATTAGAATCAAGTATGAAAAATTCGTTTTATTTTATTGAATTGAAAATTCGAATTTCTGCTCGAAAAATGCTTTACAAATAAGAACAAATGGCGCAAAAGAGAATTCGAAACTTTTCTTGAAAATTAACTGAATTCGGAACGGAAAAAATTTACCGGAAGAGTTGCAAAAGACGACGAATTATAAAAGAAGAAATGCTTTTAAATTGATGCACAAATTCGAATCATCGGGGCAAATTAGTGATTACAGACAGTTGTACAATCAGCAACTATAGTAGAAAGTAAACATCAACGATAGTCTCGTATTCATCGACTATAGATGCAAAAAAATCATAAACCATAGACACTACTACAGTTAACTATAGTCGCTGATATTTTGAGCAACCTGTGTGCAAAACTGTTTTCGATTTCAATTCGCGAACACGCAAGCAAAAAAAATCACCGATCATCGCTAAAAATATGTATAAAAAGAAAACAAACAAAAAATGCATCATAAATTTCTTCCTTTCCATAAAGTTCACTTTTTTCAGATATAATCGATAATAGGAACAAAAACATAAATTATCAAATCATTGCACGCGCACCGCTGTAAACGAGGTTTTTTTAAAACAAAGACATTTTTTTTAAATTAAAAATTTAGATTAATTTTTCTAAAATAAATTCTTTCAATTTTTCGCTTTTTAACGCATTTTAGAAAAATTCAAACAAAAATTTTGTTGCTTAACAGTTCCAAAAAGCCGTCAACCGGTTGACAAAAATAAACTTTTTCCGAAAATGTCGATGCAAAGTAAAATATAAAAAAACAACAAAATAACGTGAAAGCCAGTAAAAAAATAAATATAAATATTTCGAATAATATGAGCTCTAATCGAAACTAAAGATTATCATGTTTTTCAAAAAAAAAATACAGAAAGTAGAAATGTGCGGCTACATCGTACAACAAAAAACACATTTTCAATCCATAAATCGAAACTCGTCGGAAAAAACAAATTTCGTGGTCGGCCAAGCAAAAAAGTGCGCTTCATTCTTCAACTTCCATTTTTTATACAAAAAAACGTTCAACGCGCCACGATAAACAAATAACGACGAAAAAAATACCAACGATTTACATAGAAACAGGAAAAGTCACGTGAGCGAACGAAGAATTGAGTTTTGGAGCGAAACTGCACGAACAAGCGCACAAAATGATGTTTTGCGAGTTTTGACAAGAAATTATTAGTTTTCCGCTAGCGATCTTTTTCCGTTCTCAAAAAAATTGTAAACTATGTACAAAAACAAAACGAGCGTCGCGCGTCATCACAATAACAAAACAAAAAAAACAAAAAAAGTAGAAAAAAAATCATAATAAAAAACGACTAGAATTTGAAGAAAAAAAACGAACATCGCCGGTCGAACTCGATTTCAAAATTCACTTATAACCGATAAACGGACGAGAAAAACCAAACAAACGGCAAGACGCGACGCGCATTAATCGAAAAAACTTTCGAAAAACGTCGAAAAAACTTTCAAAAACTTTTTTCCTCAACAACAAAAACAAATTTTAAAACAACGATCGTTTGGAATTTCACCATTTTCTTCGATTACAAAATACTACCGAGATGGGGCAAATCGAGACACGAACGCGTCTCGTAATTGCACGAAACGGTCGACGACGAGAGCCGAGTTTAATGTAGACGACGATTGAAAAACAAAATTTTTATCCTAATTACTTGATTGACGGCGGACGACGAAGAAAGAATCCCAAAAAATAAATTAAAAAATTCATCGAAAAAAACAAACAAAAACACGGAAGGAAAAAAAAACGACGAACGTCGAATAAAAAAAGAAACAAACAAAAAACGAATCGCCGACCGATTCGCCGACGACGACAACCGAAAATTGGCGCGGGTGAAACGAATTTCGTGCACATTTTAAAAACATGAAAATTTCTGTGCGCCGACGATAAACGAACCACGCTAAAATATGTAACAAACAAAAGGAACAAACGAAGGACGCGCAAATAAAATATCTACAAAACTTTTACGAAACGAAGTCGAAACATCAAACCAAGTGCGCAAAAATAAAAATTGTAAACGAAAAATTGATGAGAATGGAAACCAAAAAAACTTTTCCATCGACAGCCAGAGCGATAGAGAGAGACGAAAATTCCATCCAATCAAACTTTTTATTGAATCGCATTTTTACTCGGAATTCTCTTGGTGATGGTACGATTGACCAGTGACGCTAGCGTTTGACGCATCGCCATTAACATGTTCGTAAAGCTAAAAAATAACCGGTCATCAGTTCAAAGAAGCAGAAGAAGTAACATGAACAAAGCGACTACAGTTGACTAGCCTCCGGATATAATTTAACCGGTACAGTTGGACAATAACTAGCCTTAGGCCAAGTGACTATTGCTGTGACATTTGGACTATAGTTGATGGCGAATACCCTGTTTCGTAGACAGCCGGTGAATGATAGCTGACGAGCTGGCGCGGATTACAGACAGTTAGACGACACCATTAGATCAAACATGCCAATTTAACTTAGTATCCCAAAAAAACCTTGCCAATTTAACTAAGTATCCAACTTAGAAGAGGAAAAAATTCTGTGAAAGTTTATACTCTATTCATATCGAAGAGTTGTGTAAAAGTTTCTAATTACATTACGTGCACGCATCTGCAATCTGCAGTTACTCTCGCGTCATATTCTGTAACAAATAAAATCCAGTAATCATTTCACCCATGACAAATGGAATAATTATTCCTAGACAGAAGCTTTTCGAACTTTGTTACGCGATTGTAATAGTCTCCCTCATACAGTCAGTCTACAGTTCTATGTTAAATTACCATCTTGAGCAATGCCTTCTTTATCCAATGGAGTTGGAGGACTGGGATTTGTTGACAGTTTGGCAGCTATTGCATTTTTTGTGAAAGAACAAATTCTCTAAGAGCGGGTAACTTGCCTCGAATTAAAGCATTCTAAATTAGGGGCCCTGTACAACTAAAGGAACTTGGTGGCCACCGAAAGCGACTTTGGATTTCAGAAAATATTTCGCGAACCAAAGTGGCCATATGTTACCATAGCAAGAAATTTGTTAGCCATAGCCATAGCCATAGCCACTAATTTCTTCTACGCTCTTTTGCGAACACCAGTCAACCACTGGCAGTCCAACGCGATTTGGATGACAAGTTTGCCAGATTGTCAAAAGCACAAACATTTTTCTTGTTTTTATATTTCTTTTACAAGTATTTTACTTGAGAAACTTGGCATTATCTTTGGATCTAACGGAAAAGTGCTGGTTACCAAAGGATGTCAGATAGTTATTTGTCGCAGTGTCCAGGATTCATTGTATTTGTTGTGGAGGACCCATGTATTATTATTATTGACAAATAAATCAGATCTGCTTCTGTCGAGAAATTAGTATTCAATAAGCATTTATATTACAGAAAATGATTACTTTCAAAGAATTTCAAATTGACAGAATGGCAATGAGCAAATGATTCACAGTTTCGACACAAGACACAAATGCAAAGAACAAAAAAAGCAATGAATTCTCATTTAGCGATGACTTTTTGATTCTTCAGACACATTGAAGAAACTTTGTAAATATGAACTGTATGTAAGATTTTTAACGAAGACAAAATTCGCTTGATTTTAAAACGACTTGAATGCGTGTTTCGGACGAGAAGACCCTATCCATGAGATGCTGAAAATAAATTGAGAACGCAATCCAAAAAGGACTTTTCCTTGTGAAAAGGTTTTCATACATGCATTTTGCTTGATCAGCAACTTAACAAGACGACTTTGGAAATTAAAAAATCCTCACTATAACACAAAACACGAACTAGCCGCGATGAGTCACCCCAAGTCAAAGGCTAATAAAACAACTATATTCGCTAGTAATTTATACGTACATAATCGTCTGGCGACTATGGCCAAAAATTGTCATAATCGCGTTTCGACTACGTACTAATTTTGTACAAAAAAGCGCGCACAGATAACCGACTGACGTGTGCATGCATGGAAGAAAATACCTCACTGTACCTGTTCAACAGGGTACGACACTGCTTGGAAGTAATGCGGAGGGTACGCGTGCTGATACGCCGCGGCGGGCACGTACGATAAGCCGGCGCCTAAATTCGGATGCGCCCCGGTTGTTTGGTGATGAGAATTTGCTAGGGACAACTGGCCCATGTGCGTCGCGAGATTGGCGACGGACGCGTTATCGGTCGACGACGTCGCCGGATGCGAATACCCCATTAAAGGCTGGTTGTGCAGTAGCTAAAAATCAACGTACGAATATAAGTACAGTCGCTATAGTTGCGTCTGGACTATAGTTGTACTTGAGGCACGGGTAAAGGCAAAAACGTTGCGTACGGATGTCCCATCGTCGACGGTATGTAACAATAACCGGGGTTAGCTCCGTTGCGAGCGTAATTTTGGAATTGCAGCGGCAGCGACGGTATATTACCATTCGCATACGGATTGTGGTCGTACGGCGACGTGTAATTTTGCTGAAAAACGAAACGCCAGATACCGAATGAATGAAGGAGTGCGCGTTAAGAAATTCAATCGCCGCTCGAAACGTGAAACGCGTTTCGACGCGGATCGCGTTTCGCAACTACGTACTTCTTGCTGCGCCAACGCCGCGTCGAATCCGTTCGTTTGATCGTTCTGCTGATGGAGTTGTTTATGTTTCTTGCCGCTGTCGGCGAATTTAACTAAGAGCGGTTCGGTAGTGACGCCTAAAAACAAAACGATGTCGAACAACAGTCATTGATTTCAACTATAGTTTCGCTGTAACTATAGAAACGATTTTTCTACCTTGAATCGGAAGACCGTTGAATTTTGAAATGACCGCCTCACACGTTTCCTTGCTCTCCATCCGAGCGAAACCGACGCCTCGACTAGCGCCGTTGGGCGTACGCAAGATTCGCGTCGATATCACGGTGCCGTAGGGTATCAACAACGATTCCAAATTCGTCTCCGACCATAGCGTCGGCAAATTGGCGATATACAAGTTGGTCGGATCTTGCTCCTGCTGCTAAAATAAACGTGCAAAAAACTCGCTTAGAAACGAGCGGCGGCCGTAGGAAAAGTTTTACATTCGAGCAGCATACTCGCGCCATCTGCGCTTGAATTCCAATTTCTTGCAACGCTTTGACGGCGTTCTCGGCCGCTTCGGGCGAATCGAAATCAACGAAACCGTACCCTGAAATGAACGAAACGAAAAAAATACCTCGAATCGACGACGGCGAAACAAATTATCCGCACTAGAGACAGTACGCGAGTAGACGACGATATTTGCCCGAAAGTTCACCGGACACGAGGCAAAATTAGTTTTTAAACTTCTTAACCGATGACTTACCTTTGCATTGATTGGTCGCCTTGTCCAATATGGCTTTCGTCGACGTGATTTTACCGTACGCTTGGCACATGCCCATGAGATCTTTGTCGGTCGTCGACGGCGTCAAACCGCGAATGTACAAATTTGTCTGACTCAATTGCTCCCCCGGCGACTGACTGCTGTTACTTCTCGTCGAACGATCGCTGTTATTTCCGTTTGTTGACGCGTGGTGCGCTCGTCGCACGTTATTTGACTACAAAAAGTTTGTTTCATTTTTATAAAATCTCGATCATTTTCGTATACAGAGTTTAGTTTTGTTCTGCTTCTTCGCCGTCGGTCGAAAAACAAAAAAAAATGATGACCAACGGCGGAAAGAAAACAACTTTTCGTCGTTCGTCGTCGTTGCACGAAAAGCCATTAAACAAACGAACGCCGCGCCGTACGTTGTTACACAAACGTACAAACATCGTTCGCATTCCGATCGCATGTTACGCAAAGGAACGAACGGGTAAAAATATGCGAGAACCAATTTTTGCGCCCGACGGCGTTGAACGAAAAATTGGTCGGGACGAAAAATCTTATTTCCGAAAACTTTACGCCCGACGACGATAAACGGGCGTGAAATTTGTAATGCGTCTGATGCAACTATAGTTTTTCGTCAATTACCCGATATCTAGCTAAAAAAGCAAATTCGCGTCAAAAAAAAGACTTACGTAATGAGAATTCGGCTGGTATCCGCCGTACAGGTGAGCGGTGCTCATCGAACCGTTGGTCGTCGGATATCGTACCAAGGGTACGCCCCACGACGATTGCGGCGGGTATCCAACAACTCCGGGCGACATTTAATTAATGAATTTATTATGTAGATTACGTACAATAATAATATAAACGACGGACGACGACGAGTAGTAAGTTTACGAGATAAAAAACTAAAAGTAGCCTGAAAAAGAACGAAATTCGTTACGCATCTGTCCAATTCTAGTTTCATTTCACGAAATAAATAAATCGCCAACGCCGCCGCACGTTTAAATTCGAAACGCGCAAAAAAAAGCGATGGGAATAAATTTTCTCAACTGATGCGCGCGCGACGCCGAAGCGAACGATTTATCACACACGAAAAAGAAAAAAAACAACTTTCGATTAATTTATAACGTCGGACGAAAAGACAAGAGAATAATTGAAATCGACGAGGAGCAAAAAATATGCGAAAAGCGGAGCAATTCTGAGAGCAAAAACGGATTCGTAAAAAATAATTGGCGCAAAAAAATCCAAGTTCACAAGAAAAACAAATTTCAATGCAAAAAACAGTCGAGAAAAAAAGCAGATTTCGACGCAACACAGTAGGAAAAAACACATTTCCACGCAAAAGCAATTTCGAAGCAAAAACATTCGAAAAAAAGCAGATTTTCAATTCGACTTAACCTTTCGAATCGGCGTTTCGTAATCGACGACAAACGGGAAAGCGACT
Organism: Prionchulus punctatus; assembly: GCA_034698125.1. Classification (NCBI taxonomy): domain Eukaryota; kingdom Metazoa; phylum Nematoda; class Enoplea; order Mononchida; family Mononchidae; genus Prionchulus; species Prionchulus punctatus. The sequence goes on along the minus strand of JAQGBA010000383.1, from coordinate 21,090 downwards.
CAGAAACGAACGCGATTGAGCCTTATTTTCGGCGCTAAACAGGTAGAAATCATCATCGAAAAACGCCCCGATGCAAAACCAAAAAATAACTCGAGAAAACGCCGTCGCCACCGCTGAACCGACGCAAACCAACCGGCTGACTGTTCGTTTCGATTGTTGTTTAGAAATCGAAAAAAGCACAGCAAGAGCAAGAGCCTATGTTCGAAAATTGACGACAAAAATTTAAAAACGAGCAAAAAACGACTACAAGCCCGTTTCGTTTCTTTTGCGGAACCGCTTTCTCGCTCGAATCACCGTCGAAGCGACGCCGACAACGATGGCGAATAACAAGCAGAAGAACCACGCGAGAAAGCGCCGCCGTCGTCCGAATAGATTTTGGAAAACGTTTTTGCGAATTGTTCGTTACGTTTTTCCGCGCATAAAAATCATCGACGAAAAACTAGAAAAGAATTTTTACGACGACGACGACAGACGACGATGAGCGAACGACGAAAAACTGAAACGAACCAATGCGAGAACGTCGGTCGATTTTATTCAAGTGCATAAATACAAACGAACGACGACGACGACGACGCGACGACGACGAAACTAAAATCGCCGCCCAACGAAAGACACGTAACAGGCGCCGAACGAACGGCGACGACGTCGTTTTTCGTTGAAAATAGGAAAAATTCATTCGTTTCATTTTTTCTCAACGGAAACAAAATCGAAACATCTTTTACGCAAGTTTTTTCTCGTTCAAAAGTTGCACGCGTGCGCGTTTTCAATCGTCGTCGGCGGCGTCGTCGTCCGTTACGACCGACCGACAAAAGGCAAACAACGAAAACGAGCGACGACGACGACGAGAAAAATTCCATTTTGAAAAACTTTTCCGACCCGACCAAACGGTAAAATCGAACCTGAACCGTGTACGCCCGGCGACGATTGGAGGAACGAAAATGAAAACGAAACCGCGCTACAATTTTTCCGCCGTCGTCGTACGTCGGCGCGTAACGAAACGAAATTTTTGTCATTTCTCGTCGGTCAAATGTCAATTTTGCGGAAACCAACGTTTTATTTTAAAAAAAACAACCGCGCCGCCGATCGATCGTGAATTAAAAAAGTTTCTCGAAAAACGTTTCGGCAAACAAAAAAACGAACCGTCCGCGCGAGATTGAACGAGGAAATTGAAACAGCGCCGAATGAGAAAAAACGAAAGCAGCTCGGCTCATTCATTGTTAAAACCTTCCGATCTCGCCGTCGGCGCGGCGGCGTCGCTCGACGGTTCCGCATAAATAACCAAACAATTATTTTAGTTTTACAATCAGTTCCAGGCTTTTTGAAAATCTATTAATGACGAATGAAAACGGAGCGGGGCTCGGTAGAACGAAAAAAATGGACGAAAACGACGTCGCAGCCAGCTTTCGTCGTCGAATCGCGACCAAAACGCGACGTAAGCGAAACCAGAAAGGTTTTCGTTCTCTCTCGGTTTTTAAAACGCGCGGAAAAGAAAAACAGAGAAACCGAAACGAACACGCAATCGAAACGGGGCGGGCGTTGTTTCGTGCGTGGACGACGCGATCAGCGGGCGCCGACGTCAATTTTGAAAAATGACACCAATTACAAAATGTTTCTCGCTAGAAGAAAATTAAAAATTTTCAAACGACGGACGACGTCGTTCGAACGACTGGAGTCGGTAATAAAAAAATGTTACAACCGCCGCCGCTGCCGATGGTAGCGCAAAGTAAAAGCAACAAAAAAAAACCAACGGTCGATCGCACATCCAGTTTTGAAAAAGTAAAACGAAAAAGCAAAAATTTCGCACTAAAATCAACGAAACATTGCGAATTTCCGAAAAACGTCTCGAAAGCAACAGAAAAATGCGTCGAAAAGCAAGCAACAAGTAAAAAAACCGCTGAAAGGCGAGCAAAAGTTTTAAAAAAAGTCGTCCACGCGGAAAAGCCGCCGCCCGTTTCGTTCGAACCAGTGCCGTCGGATAGATCGCGCGTTTTTTTTATTCGACGAATTCCAACGGAACATCGTCTCTGCGACGACGACGACGAGAGTCGACGAAACAATAAAATCGTCCATTTTTCGCTCAAAACTCAACGAAAACTATTTCGCAGTGTACACGGGCGACGGGCGACGACGACGACGAGTTCAAACTTCCGTCAAAGTTTACGTCGAAAAACGCAACCGATCAAGCGAAAAAGATTACATTGGCAAAATTCCAATACGTCAAAATGACGGATGCTCAGACAGGCACGACTGTCGTGACATTCAGACGAGTAGCCCACCGACGAAAATCCATTCAGTCAACATCGCTGCCGTCCGACGACGACGGTTGAAAAAGAAATTGTCGAAACGCCGACTCGAGGAAGAGAGAAAGAGAGAGAAGAGAAACCGATATCGCCGTCCGTCGAAAACTATGGTCGCACAATTAAAACGAATTTCTAACGGAAAAAACAAAAACTCAACGTTCGCCCGACGTTTATCTTGTTGGTTTTGATGAATTTCTGGGCGTGGAACGTAAAACAACATCAATAAACAAATAAAAATGCAGAAAAACGTTTTAAGACGCGTTCTTCTTATCGTTGTGAATCATCAACTCGCCGCTCATCATCATCATTCGCGAATTCTGATGCGTCGTCGGCGCAGCGCCGGTGGGGTTGAGAGACAACATTTAACTCGGCGTTAAAAGTTGACTCGTTTCGAATAAACACACGGCGGGCGAACTGAACTTTAAGCCAAGGTCGAATATAAACATTTCTCGTCCTTGAGACAACGAAAATTCGGCGTTTAAAACTAACCAGCCAGGCAAGCAGGCAAATCAAATTACGCGACCGCAAGTTAAATTTGCTTGATATGATGTGCAAAAAACATTTTTCTGCGCTAGCCAGTGAGATTCAGTTACCCAAGTGCAAACTTTGCGTCTATAAAGCTTTTCTGGTAGCTAAACTGATCAAATTAACTCCGACCAGGACCAGGAAACTAAGAATGCGCTCAAAGCAAGGTATTTGCTCCGCTAGCAGGTAAGCAAGCAAAAATAGGCAATTCTCCGCGCTAGCCAACAAAATTTAGGATTGGGTTATAAAGAGTGTTAAAAACAAATTTTAGGTTCGAGCCAATCGCTTTAATGATCGCCAAAGTTAAAACGATTCTAGACCCGGTTAGTCAGCAAACAAAACAAATTTTTCGACCGCAAACGCGCCGTTATACTTCACTTTAGTATTTGGGGACGCTTTATCAGTGTTTCTTTCGCTTGTAAGTTTACGTACGACGTTTTTAAACTTCGTCAACACACACACAAGCCGCCCCCTCATTCGCTCTTTCCTGTTTAACGAACCAACCGTTAAATAATTTACGTCATACTATCGCTCTCGCGCGACGGGCGTAATTGTTTTTTTTTATAAAAATGACTAATAAGTTCGAAATACAATCAACAAAACTGAACAAGCGAACGGCGAACAGATACAATTTGCGACTGTTTGTCGAAGCATAAAGAAAACATCAATCTTCCTCTTTTCTACCGAACAAAAGCATAATAAATCCTCTTCGAAACAAAAATGATGACACGCCGAAGCTTTATAAAAGCAATTTCTTCGTTACAAAATCGAGTAGTCAAAAAATGACAACTTTCGAGGTAAAATCGGCAGAAAACGGTGATTAAACTATTGTTTTTATAAAAATTAAACAAATTTCTTACGGTTTAGGTCTTTGAAACTTTAAAATAAATTGTTCGTCGCCGTTATAAAGTTATGTTTCCGTTTTCGACCACGAATCAACGCAAATGAGCACCGAAAACGATTCGTCCGAAAACGAGACAGAAATGCGCCGAAACGGATTTAAAACGACAACAACAGTTTTTAAATGAGATAAGTTACAAAACACCTGCGCATCATTTTTACTGTTTGCAACACAACATTAACATAAAAATGCTATTTTTGTGTCTGATTTCACTGAAAATCGGTGCAAAAATGGGAAACACGAACGAAAGTCTTTTCAAATCGCAAGTAAACGCATTTTTTATCGAATTTAAAATTTCCAGACACTTTTCTGGTAGTTTTTTGTTAACTTTTAGGCGACTTTTTGTTTCTTCCCTTTTTTCTGCTTTTTTGCATCCGTTTTTTGTTTTAGATTTCGCAAAACGCGGTCGTTATTTATTCGAAGAGCACGTGCGGCTATTGTACGAAAGCCAGGGATTTACTGGATAAAGAGGATATAAAATATTTATCGATCGAATTAGATAAAACCAAAGACGGCATGGATCTATTTAAAACTGTAAACGGAGTTACGATGAGTCGTTTCGTGCCGCAGATTTTCATTTGCAGTCGATACATAGGAGGTCATCGTGGCGTTTCGTGAAACGTAAATACGTGCTTGAAATTTGTTTTTGTTTCATTGGACAGGTTTCGATAAGTTGCAAAATTTACTGGAATCCGGTGAATTGAAATCGAAAGTCGACGAATGCTCAGTAAATGCAAAATCGTCTCGTTACGGAATCTGATGTAATTATACTTTGCCTCCTTTCGGATTTTTGGCCTCTTTTTAGTTTTATTTCAGTGTTTTGTTACAAAAATTAAAAACACAAAATTTACACGAAATATTGCACAGCCAGTGAAGTTTTCTCGATTCATTTTTGTATAAGCCGAGCTAGGAAAGACGCGAAGAACGCTGGGAGAAGCTGAAAAACAAAAAGTGTTCACTGCTTATCGCTTAAACGGGCGTTGGCTTTCTCACCAAAGCTATGCTCGCTGCGATTCCCACCGAAGCCTCCGTCGTCGATATATCCATTAAATCTTTGTAGAAATCCTCGTAACAGCCCTGAAAAAGTTTTGATTCTCAAAAATGCTTGGAGTACAACGAAAAGCGACACGAATTTTGTTTTACTTTTACATATATTATCGATCTATTGGGTTGTTTGAGATCGGTGAATTGGCACGATGTTTCGTCGATGTACGCGTTTTTGATATCGTCCCTCAAACAGCACGTGATCGGCACGTGTTTTTTCGGTTCCTCTTTATTGTCCATGTGCCATTTGGACGTACGCCAAATCATGTAATTGTTGTCCTTGTTGTCGTCCACGCCGCAGCATCGAAACTGAGCGAAACAAGCAAAAACCTGCGCTAGCCAGTGACGTTTCGCGCTTATTTTCGTTTTACTTGTTCTTGAAGCTGATCCCACGCTTCGGTTACGTCGATGTGCGTCGGCTGTCCGTAGAAATGTTGCAGCGACGCCATCATTTGCAAGTCCAACGCTTTTTGTTTCAACTACTTTCGGTGAGAAAAAGAAACAAAATTCTTGACTTAACGCGGCTGCAGTTGGTTCGAAACTTGATTACTTGCAATTGAAAAACGAATCCCATAGTTCCGCCGATGACCATCATCAAAAATAGAATTATATTCGCAACAGTGAACTGAAAAATCAAAAAACATGTACTGGCTAGTGACTTATGGTGACTTTTTTGTGAAACTTACAGAATACATCAAACATCGAAGTTCTCGACTCGTGGCATAGCATCCGATGAATGCTGTGACCAACGCCAAAGTGCCGACGACGATCAGCACAAATGCAATTGAAACATAAAGCGTCGGTTCGAAAAGAGATGAAAATATTTTCTTCTTGGCAATTACCCACGATCCGAGTCCAATGGCGCTCAGGCAAGTAAACTTGACAAAAAAAAGCATTTAGTTGAGTTAGACGACACATTTTTTGTTTGGAAGTGCCCTTAAACCGACTTAATTGAAAAACAGCAACATTTATTGCAATAGACGACACGTTTTTTGCTTTTTATGCACTTAAAAGGTGTTGATTTATGAAAAACTCAAGTTCGCAACCTTGAATCGCATAAAACACTCGAAAACGCAACAAAGTCGCACGTTTCGTTGCATTTTTTTGAATTGCTGACCTTCGACGGGTCATTTTGAGACTCTAAAGTCACGTGTTTGCATTTCTCACTCACTATGGACAGCAAATTTGTGCTGTAGAATGAATATCTACAAAAACGGCCCAACTTTCCGTAAGCCGTACAGTTAAACATGCTTTCCATACTTGCGCTCATGATCGCCTAGAAAGCAAAAAATCGACCGTTTCATGAAATTGTCGTTGAAAATATTTCACGAAACTATCGCAAAAAAACGCACGTTTATTCGACGAAAACAACTGAACACGCGCGATTTCGCGATTCTTTCAATAAACTATCGTAAAATTGCACTGGCTCGATGCTAACCGTGCCAGAAATCGAATCTTTCGACAGTTTGAATATTTCCACGCTTTTCAACGATTCGAAACCGTCCCAGCCGCCGGCAACGATCAAGTAACGATCGTCGACGATTTCCGCGATGAGATTCTCGCGTTTTCGCGTTAATTTACATTGAAACGTAAAAGTGTCGAGATTCTCGGCGTCCACGACGCAAATATCGTCGCGTATCGATATTCCGTCGAATCCGCCGACGACTATGATTTTATCGCCTGCGGCCCAATATACGGCCGAATGACATTCTATCGGATAAGGCAATCGCGAAACGTAACGTAAATTCGCCTCGAAATCGTTCGGATCGTACAGAAAAACGGTGTCCAACGTGCGGACGCCGTCCCAACCGCCGATAATGAAACGGTTTTTCGTCGACTTAGGCACGTCGACGCAACAACTATTCTTCAACGGTACGACCAACTGGTTGTTCCACGCGTACTGTTCGCCGCCTTTTGTACGTTCGACATTGAACGACGGCTCGTCGTCGCACGTGTTGAACTTTTCGATTTCGATTTTTTCAATCGTACGCACGCATTCCGTTCCGTTCCATCCGCCCAAACAATAAATAACGTCGTCGTTCGACGATCCAACGGACAACGAGAAACAACTTCGACCGTCGGTCAACGCGTCGTCGACCAGCGTCCATCGTTTTCGTTTTTTATCATAAACTTCGGTCGACGTCAAATGGTCCGATTCCGACGACGATCCGCCGATGATAACGTAGAAATCGTTACGTTTCGTAAATCGGCGCAGGACGGCGCCTCGCCGCGCTCGATTCATCGACGCGAAGTACTCGGAATTCGCTCGGCATCGACCGGTTCGTTCGTCGACGGTGATCGTTAGCAATTCGCACGAATTGTGAACTTCTTGCTCTCGGGCCTTCGAAGCGCCGCCTGCGATCAGAACGTGCATGATTTTCGTTAAATTATCGCCGATTCGGTGTCTGAACATGTCGCAATTCGAGCACTTTTGCGTTTCGTCGCTGAATCTATTTCGTTTTGTGTAACGTTCTTCGAATTGGCAGAAAATTTTAAACTTTACGTTTGTTTTCAATTTTTCCTCGGTTTTAAAGTTTCCAAGTCATTTTATTTGTTTCATACGTGCGAAATCGCTCCACTTTTTATTGACAGATAGATTTCTTCAATTTAAAACAAAATTCTTTTTCTCCCCTGTGAGGGTGTAATTTCAATTTAAATATTCAATGGAAACCAAATTTACATTTGAAATTTCAAAATTGTTGGTTAAAAAAAAATATTAACCAGAAATCTGCGAATAAAATTTTTTTCTAGTTTCAAAAATAACAATCTAGCTTTTTTTATTTTAAGCCGTATGATCTTTGTTTCAACAAACAATAAATTTCAGTTGGATTAAGCAATAAAAAGAAACGAAAAAATGCGAAAGATATCCCAAGGCCGAAAAATAAATTTTCTTCACAACTTTCGTCGATTAAAATCGTTTGATACCAATTTTTGCACAGTTTCCAAACGTTCAGACGGTCGTTTCGTCATTGGTCGGCGACGTTGGCGACGTCGTTATTTTAATTTTCGCTACCGAATTTTGTTGCAATTTAACCGTTAACGATTTCTTGCAATTAACTATCGGTCCAGTTTCGAAACCGTTTCGTGCGCTTTCCTGACTAGCTTGATTTTGATTTTGTGCAGTATTTCCTAGATGAGCGGCGTTTCGTCGTGCGCTCAAGCGACGTTTTCCTTCCGTAAATTGTTTCGTCGCCGCCCATATGAACGACGTCGGTACGTACGTACTTTGTTTAGAATTTTGATAAGTATGTTTCACTAAACAACCGCAGCCGAACGCGATAAGGAATGCGTTTCGAAATTTTCCATTCATGAAACAATATGTAACCTAATGATAAAAAAATTTTTTTTATGATTTTAAAAGGAATCCGCATGCTGGAAAATGAAAGAGATTTTCAAGAGCTATCGATTGATAAAAGAATTATCAAAATCGGTTCAGCCGTTCGCAAGTTATCGCTCACCAAAGTTAAGAGAACAGCAAAGCGCGCGATAAGTCGCGCAAGTGCTACTAAAGTGACTGGACACGCATTAGCCGAGTTCTGATCAGCCACTTTCGCTGCATATTTTTAAAACGTCCCAGCATAGCTTTAGAAGGCTGTAACTTTCGAACGGCTAAACACGATTGTGATAATTCTTTCACCGATCGACAGCTTTTGAAATTGTCTATCTAAGTGACTGATTTTTATTCTTTTTTTTCTTATCAAAATTTTTCAACCTACCGGATTTGTGCAGGCACTGAGGTAGGATAGAATTAAAAATGTTAAAACTAAATCAGCGTTTTCGTCGCCGCCCCATATCAATAAATACAAATGGTAAGTGTACAGTGGCGTCCAACAGATGAAAAATTCCGCCACGATGGCGGCCAACATTTTGATAACTCGTTTTTTCGACGACAGGTTTTGCTCGGTGTGCGTGCTGCGAAGTATCGTTTTCTCGTTGAACGATCTATGTTCGGACTGCGGCGATCGGCGTTGAGGTTGATTCGGCGATACGTTTGAAGTCACTGATAATGTGTTCATCGACGACGAACTTAAGTTCGATAATTGTGAACGAGGTAGAAGAGTTTTTTTTGTCTCCTCACTGAACAATTTCGATGAACCGTTTTTATTGTTCGAATTCACTTCGATTTCATCAGTAAACGTTGTCGTTTCACCTGTGAAACGAGTAAAAAGTAAAAACACATAATTCAACGTCCACTGATGGAGAATAATTGCGAATCAATTTTTTTCTGGTGAGTTAATTAATAAAAAAACGATTCGTGAATCGAACGTTGCTCGTTCCAGATGGGCGGAAACGCTAATTAAAAATCGTCAGTGTCTCTTACCGTCTACGGTCATCGTTCCTTGTATATCCAGCTGAATTCCTTTCCAAAGTGTGTTTATGACAAGACTATACAAAACCGTCATAACGATCAACGGTATTAATAATAGGCAAAACGTGAGAAAACTCAAATAGGCTAGATACGATCCTTTATCGGGCCATTCTTGGCGACAGTTGTATCTACCTGAGGCAAAAATGAGAAACAAGAAGTTAAAAGTAAATTTTCGTGGGAATGCTCCTGGTACTGTACCTGGTTCAATTTGTCTCAATTGGGATGTAACTATGGACGGCATGGTACAGCAGAAGGATAAACTCCACACCGTGCATATCATGAATAATGCATGCTTTTTTGTTTTCCAATGCCTGGAGTGAAGCGGTCGACATATGGCGTTGTACCTTTCGAATGCAATTGCAACTAAAGTGAACGAACAAGCAGCCACGGAAACAGCTAAAAGAAATGCATCACAATCGATAGAGCCTTTCGAATGATGTCGATCGTTGAAAAAATCATTAAAATCGGTTCGGTAGATCGAAAATTAGCGGCGTTTCAAGTTTCGGTCGCGCAAATCAAAAGTCAAGACGCGTCCGCTGCATCGCGTCTGCTGATTTCAGCAAAAACTTGTAACAAGCGGTAACTTTTGAACGGCGGAACCGATTTCGACAATTCATTTATCAATCGATAGCTTTTAAAAGCCTCTTTCAAGGGAGTTAAGAATTTTCGTATTCGTCGGTTCCGGGTGATTTTCACTTACGTTGCATATATGCGATTCCTTTGCAAATCAACGGACCCCATAAGAAACACTTGAATAATATCCTTCCGATTAAAGTCGGCGGCATACAGATCAACGCCAGCAACAAATCGCTGATAGCCAAGTTCAATAGGAACAAATTCGTCACCGTTCTCATCCAACGATTTTGCACGATCGTCACGATGACCATACAATTTCCGACGACGGCCAAACAAAAAATAATCGTGAACAACGTAAGTGCAATGATAGTTCTCGATGTAAGTCGCAATTCGCAAACTTGATGCGTCGTTTGATTAATATTTATCAATTCATTGGTGATATTCGGATCGTCGTACAGTTCGGCCGATGTCTCGTTAAGAACATCTTTCGATGTATAATAGTACAATTCCGAATTCGTAATCGAATGCATATCGAATTATTGCAGAACAGTGACGATCCTCCTACACTGAACAAACAAAAAAATTGCTACTGAATGTCGCCGGTTTTCATCGAAGAAAGTACTCTCTCTTTCTCTCTCTCCTCACAAGCTAAAATCGAAAACCGACCGTTTTATAAGCAGATTTAGCTCCGCAAAGTATCCCGAGCAACATGAAATGAAGCAAAAATGCGTTCCTTTATACAGAAATTATTGTTTATGTTTAACTTTTTTTGCACTTATCCGCATCAATTTGTGGGTGCAAAAAAACATTTCCTGACCATACAGAGAAATCGTGGAAAAAATTTTAAAGACGTCTGCGGATGAAAGGTTTTCATCAGTTATTGATGTTTAAAACTATTTTGGTGATGTTTTCAATGTTTTCCTCACAAATAATGAGTACCGAAATATGTCGCATCGCGCAAATTAAGTGAAGCATGAGATTAAAGTTTAATCTTCTTCGATTTTTTCGACGGGTCGGAGGATTTGGATTGATGAAAAATTTGTTTTTCGCTCGTTCAAAGATTAGCAATAGTTGGCGAAATTATTTCCGCTATAAATAATAAAGTATTGTAGGAAAGCTTTTTTTAATTCAATTGGTAAAATTGGTAAAGACAAATTTCGTGTTGGTAAATCGCCCAGCGCTGGTGACAAACGGATGAATTACGGTTTCTTTCAAAAATTCATGAAAATTTTATTCGCGTATCGCATTTTCGCCCGGAAACTTACCGTTCGTCGACTGAAAATAAAGAAAATTGAATGGAAAAATGTCGAATTTTCTCTCCTTCACAGCCACCAACGGCTAATGCATAATTGAATAATATTTATGGTACTCAAACGAAATGCTCAATCGCTATGAAACTTTCATCCTCTTCTCGACGGATAATCGCGTTTTAGGGTACGAGAAAAATTCAATTTTGCAATCAGACTCGTCGTCGATTCATCCGCCATGGTCAAAAATCTCTTTCTTCCTCGTGTTTTAAATTGGAAAAACTCGATTTTCGAATGAGTTTTTTTTTCATTTCACGTTGAACTCTCTTTCAAACAAATATAGTGTCCTCGCGGATAATGTATCGGGGTGGATTTACGTAACTAAAAACTTCTTGGGGGTGAAATTAAAGGGAGATAAAATTTGGAGCGAATCGTTGGGTCGTCGATTACACGATCTAATAGAAAAGGCACATCAAGTCGTTATTTTTCTGAAACATGAAAATTTAATTAGTGTCCGAGGGAAAAAATGGCTAAAAATTTGTTTTTTTTCACGACGAATAATAAAAACGGACACAGTTTCGTGAATTTTTTCAATTTTCTTTCATCAATTCACTTCTGACCCGTTTTAATGAAAAATAATTTCGTTTTTGTTTCGAAATCGTCTCCGAACGGGCGAGGAACGGCGTTTCGTTTTGAATTTTTGGTCCCTTTTCAATTAATTTCAAACGCAAATAATGTACCTACATTAATTGAAAGTAATGGTAAAAAGTTTTAAGAGAAGTTTTTTACGCAGAAATTTAATTTAACCACTTGAGAGGGTTTTTTTTGGGTTTTCTTAAAATTCGATTATGATCTTTAATGAACTTGATAGCGAAAAAAACATCTTCCTTCTTTGCTTTTTTGAGAAACTAATTTGGAATTAGTTTTTTTCTTTTTCACAAACACCCAGCTTTCGACACTAGCGAAAAATTATTCATTTCTTTCAGTTTTCCATGTTACGAATTCATTTTTGGACAGATTTATAGCAAACGAAACAAGAAAAAACGTTCGAGCAAGTCAATAAGTAGCGTAGAAAAATAATTTGCAACTTACCACCAAGAGACTCGCCAGATTGAATACTAAAAATTTCAATTTCATGATCAAAAAAGTACCATATTGATTTACAAACAGTAACCGAAAAGTATCAAAAAAAACTATTTTTCAATGTCTCCGCTGAACGTTTTCGGTTCCTTTTTTTGTTTCGTCAATTGTCAAACATATCCTAGCGTTTTTGCAGAGAGGGAAGCGTCCAATAAATTGAAGAAACCTGTTGAACCACGTTTTCGCCTCGATTTTTCTTTCGGAGGAAACTAATTAGATCGTCTTGAACAAGAAAAGGGATTCGACACCCGTGGGGCTGTAAGGAGATGACAAATAGACAATTTAACGCTTAAACTTAGCCAAACATTAGTTTTAGTGTTCGAAGTGAAAAAATACACGTCATTTGTTTTAAATTGCCGCTTTCGTGCGTTTTTAGCGTTCATTTTGCAAGAATTTCCTGGCGAACGGCCTTTTGATTATTTTTGTTTTTTTAGGCAACTCGTTTTTGCCCAACCTGAATGATGTGCTGACCAAGTTTGCTTCCTTGTCAATGTTTACACGTGCAAGTTTAACAAGGATTGATGATAAAACTTGATTTCCAAATAAAATTTTTTTTCTTTTCGCTTTTTGCTTTATTGTTCATTGAAAATGCAAAGAATTTGTTTGAAACTTGATTTTATGTGCGATTTTATGTTGTTTTTCTTCATGAAGATGACAAATAAACAATTAAACTCGCTTAAACTTAGCCAAACGTTAGCTTTTAGTATTCTAAGCGAAAAAATACATGCAATTTGTTTCAAATTGCGCTCTCGTGTATTTTTTGCGTTCATTTTGCAAAATGTTCTTCTGGCGAACGGCTACTTTTTTTGTCTTGGTTTTTCATGCAACTCGTTTTTACCCAATCTGAGTTGCTTCCAATTTTCATTTGTTGCGCAAGCAACTTTGATAAATATTGTGGTAGAATGTGACCGTTGGTTAACTCGATTTCCAACAAAAAATTTGTTTGTGTTCGGTTTTTGCTTTATTGTCTATTGAAACCAGCAAAAAATTTGTTTGAAACTTGATTTTACGTGCGAATTTTTGTTTTTTTTCTCACCTTTTCAGGTAAAATGCTTGAAATTTGCGTCGATTCAGTTGAATCAGCAATAAACGCCGAAAATGGAGGTAATTTTTGCATTTTTCTTTGTTTTATCAGCAATTTCATTTTCCATTTCGTTTTAGGAGCAGATCGCCTTGAACTTTGTTCATCATTACCCTTGGGCGGTTTGACGCCCTCAGTTGGTATGAATTCGTCTCAAAACACGTTTCAATCGTTTCTGAACCGAGCAAATTTACGAAACGTGTTTAGGTTTACTGAAAGTGGTCAAAAAGAATGTTAAAATACCGATTTTTTGTATGATAAGACCTCGAAATGGTGGTTTTATTTGTAACGAATTCGAATTGGAAGTCATGAAAGAAGATGTCGTTCAGTTAAAAGAAAATGGCGCCGATGGATTCGTTTTCGGAATATTAACAGCGTAATTTTGCCACTATTTGTTCAACTTTTTGATTTCATGAATTGAATTATTTTTCGGTTCGTTTCAGCGACGGAGCCGTTGATAAAAATGCTTGCGAAACGTTGATAAGTAATTTGAAACAGTTTACAAACATTTTGGCCTGCAACGTTTTTGTTTGTTTCAGAAGAAACTCATCCTGCCCCGATAACCTTTCACAGAGGTAACATTTCGGGTCAAATTTCAACCATAAATTTGTTTTTTAAGTAACTTAATTTTGCAGCTTTCGATGTCTGTACGAACTGGCAAAGATCGTTGGAAGATGTCATCGAATTGGGTTTTACTAGAATCTTGACCAGTGGTCAAGCTCCAGTTGCCTTGCAAGGAATTGAAACGTTGCAGTCTATGATTGCCCAAGTAAGCCAACAGTTGCAATACGGACACAAATATTTGATTTTTTATTGACTTTCAGGCAGAAAATCGAATCACAATTATGATTGGTAAATAGTGCTTTATTTGAGAAAATATATCACCTAAAGGTGACACGAGAATTTCAGGAAGTGGCGTCAACGAAAACAACATCGAGCAAATTTGCAAATCGACCAACGCGAAAGAATATCACGGTTCTGCAAGTGTGGAACAAAAAAATACACCGAATAAAATTTCCATGGGCTCGTCGGACGAATCGCCATTGAGAATTACGTGCGAATCTAAAGTGAAACGAATGAAATTCATTTTGAATCAAATTTTTTAGTCAGTGATTTCGCGTTACGAAAAATAAACTGATTAGAAACGGAAAAAGACACCAAATCGTCGGCGACGAGCGCAGAAAAGTGTCGCAGCCGTTGCAAAAGTCGGTGCTGTTGCAACACCATCGTTGAGTGCAACCGATGCCCGATTCGTATTTCCAGTTCCACATTTGACAATCGTACGACTGCAATTCGTCCTCTTCAACGCAATCTGAAACAAGAAACGCGTCTGAAAATAGAAACGTTGGGTAAATTTGATTTCCATATTTGACAATTCGCAACTGACCGTCGGGAAAGCTGCAACTACGAACCGCCAAACTTCTCGACGTTGTCAGCGTTCCGATATCGAGAACGTAGTAGTAAGTTTTCTTAAAAACAAAAGACGTGTCGTCGATTTTCGTCAAAGTTGCAAAAAATAGAAACAAAAATTCCACCGTCCACCTGGCATACTGAACCGTTTTCGCATTCTTGCTTGTACGAAAATTTGCTACTGTCCAATCCGTCGTCGCAATCGCTGCCAACGCAATGCCAACATTGAATCATGAAAACTTTTCCTGAAAATTTTTTAAAACGCGTTCGATTATTTGGCCGATTCAGCGGTTTAAAAACAAAAAAATAGCCAAAATTTTCACCTGAAATGGACACAATAATGAATAATTTGATCAAATATGCATTACAGAAGTCCATTCTGGAAACGATCTCAATCGAATGAATTTTTCTCATCATTCCATTCTTTTAATTGTTCTCAAATTATTTCCTGTAATGAACTCCGTTTGATACCTCAATCAACAAAAATCTAATCGAAAACGAGCAAAGTTTCTACTGAACGTAGGCGAAAACTTGATTCGTAAAAACTGATTTTTTAATGTTTTAACAAAAAATGAAATATAACAAAATTTAACAAACAAAAAAAATTTATTAGACAGTTATCACAAAACAAAAATTCCTACGATTTCGGAAGCCAATCCACCGAAAGCATGTTCCACCTTTGTCCGCTGTTGTCCCTGGCGCACCTGGTCAACGTGGGCAGTTGGACCTCGTCCTTGGCTCCGACTTTAGCAGGTTTGTCCAAACAGAGCTTGGAGTGACGATGTACGAACGTTTTTTTCTAGAAAAAGTGTCAAAAATAGAAACGTAAAATTTTTTTTATATTTCCTTCTTACGTAATCGCTATAATCCCACAAATCCCTTTCGGTCTCCGTACATTCTTTCAATTGCACTATCCAACTATTGGATATCTCAGCCGCCGTCAGACATTGGTGTTCGTCGCCTTTGATCTTGTTTTCGAAATATACCCATAACTGTAAAAAAGCAGACACGTTTTAGACGAGTTTTCATCGGATTCGAGGCTTTTTCTTGTTGTAAATGAAAATTATAGCGGGAACTCTGCAGGATTTTTAGCAGGACCCACCTGCCACATGTCAAAACCGAGTGTACATCTGTTCATACTGAGCGAATGTTTTCGTTTACTCGGTGAACCCGGTGTGCTAACTATGCACCCTTTGGTGCCCATATTTTCAATCTACAACAAGAAAAAGGAACTCGTTTTCGTCTTGTTCGCGCAAAAATTACTTGCAAACGGTTGAATTTCTCCGTGCAAGGTTCGACTGAAATTCGTTTTTCAGTGCCCGAACCGGAAGCCGCCATGACATAAGTAAGTTGCAAACATTGGTCAATGGCAACACTTTTGATCTATATAGTCGTCGAAAATTTTAACTATAGTTCGATTATAACTCAATAGATCAAAGTTAACTCAACTGTAGTTATTCAATGGAACCAAAAAACGACCTTACTCTGCCAAAAAAATGGCCCTCTCTGGGCATGAAATTTTCCGGCCAGACATTATCCAGGTACCATTTGAAACTTTTACAGTTTAATTTCTTGCGTAATTCCAATCGTTCAGAGACGTCGATAGTTTTTGCGAGTTCTTTCGCTTCTGAAACAAAAAATCGGTCGTGCCGAGCGTCGAAACGAGCAAAAACTCGTTTCACACTTAAACGTACGCGACGCGGTATTGTAGAAAATGTATTTCCACTGGTCCATCCATACTTCGGCGACTCGCACCAAATTCGAATTGAGAATTTTCGACGAACCTTTGTCGGGAAAATCGTGCGGCGACGCTTTTCGAAAAACGTGCCCGACGTGCGAACACGGCAATATTTCAACTTTGCCGCCGCATTGCCAAATCTGAATACAGTTTCGGGCGTTGAAAACGGGCACTAATTGGTTTCGAAACGATCTCAAAATGGTCACAAGCTATTTTGCAATATAATAATGCCTCATTCATTTTTTGAAATTGTCCAGAAATGGAACCTTTTTGAGCACAAAACGGATCCTCGCTATGCTCGAAACAGTCGTAAAACTGATTTGTAATACTCCGAACGTACCCTGAAAGACATTTCCAAATTTTCCCCACCCCATATGTCCATTTGATTGTCGTACGAGCCGACGTGATTGAAATACGTTTTGTCGATTGAAAACAAACCACCGGCCATCGTCGGTGATCTGAAACAGAAATATGCAAAGATAGAACGAAATGCCAACAGATTTTTTGTTTTCCGGCGGCGTTTACAAGATGGGAGCGGTAACGTCTTTGGCGCGTCGATTGAGCTCGCTCGGCGGTACGGCGTACCATCGAAATTGTAAATTCCAATTAAATCCACCTCGAAATAATTCGATGCCTTTGTTGTAGGCGAACGTCTGGTCGTTCAATACGTCGATTATTGGACAAACTGCGACCGTCCTGAAAGAGAAACGAGCAAAAATCAGTTTCACAGTTGAGATAGTCAAAGTTGCTCGTTAGATCATTGGAAAAACAAAAACTGCGTACCGATCTTCGGCGATCCGCGCCAAAAGCGGTTCCAACCATCCCTGGGTGCATTCGCAATGAGAATCCAAAAACGTTAGAACCTGCCCTTTGGCGGCTTCGGCTCCGAGTAGTCTCGCTCGGATGAGTCCTACCCGTTTAGGTGCCCGAACGATGATCACCGGTACCTCGGTTTGAGCTACGAAACTTTCCAACGGATCGAAGAGGAAGTCTGAAATGAGCATTTTTGAGAAACGAAGAACATTTTAATATTGTAACTATAGACAAACTGTAGTCCAACTATAGTCCAACTACAGTTCAAAGACCAACTAGTCTAGTCCAACTATAGTCAAACTGTAGTCCAACTGTAGTCCATGTAGTCATACTATATATAGTCCAGCTGTTGTAGTTCAATTGTTGTAGTCCAACTGTCGACCACTACTGCCCAACTACAGCCCATCTGTAGTCCAACTACAGCTCACCTTTAGACCAACTGTAGTCTAAATGTAGTCCAACTGTAGTCCAAGTATAGTTCAACTTCTGTCCAACTTAAGTCCAAGTACTGTCCAAGTACAGTCTAACTATGTATAGTCCAACTACCGTTCAACTATATTCCAACTATATTCCAACTATAGTCCTTCTTTAGTCCAACTCTAGTCCATCCATTGTCTAACTATTATTCTTGGACCACGGTCCAACTATAGTCCAACTATTGGTACCTCTGGAACTGTTATCGTCGACCAAAATGATCTCCTTTAGCAACTTTCTCGGCGATCTATTGATAACGCTGACCACCGTCCGAAGCAACGTCGAGTAGGCTTCGTTGTGAAAAACGATGATCACACTGGTATCCGGGAGATTATCCGGATAAGCTTTATCCCTGCACGCTTTCTTGCGAACGTCGGGCAAGCTGCGATTCAGCGCCACTTTGTCACTGGCTACGATGTTGAACTGATTTATTTGAAACAAATCTTTGGCTTTCAGTTCGTCGTCGCCGTTCAATCGCACGGCTCGACCGTTGTCGCCGACGCCCGATTGAGGGTCGAAATTGTTTGCGTTGATTGTTTCTAAAAAAATCACAAGTGACTATAGTTGAGAAGAGACTATATAGTTGATGGTCGACTATAGTTGGATATTCGCTAGAATTGTCGGGAGACATAGTTGATGGGCTCACTATAGTTGATGGGCCACTATAGTTGACGGGCTCACTATAGTTGATGGGCGACTATAGTTGGTGGATGACTATAGTTATCATCGTCGACAATAGTTTGATGAACGACTATAGTTGCTAGTCGACTATAGTTTGATGAACGACTATAGTTGCTAGTCGACTATAGTTGATGGGCCACTACAGTTGATGGGCTCACTATAGTTGATGGGCGACTATTGACGGGAGACTATAGTTGACGACTACCTTTGGATAGATTTTTCTTCTTGTTTTCCTCCGAAGGGAGATTTCCATTGTAATGGCCGACGACCACTTGCACGCCACGACCCATGTAATCGTCGGCGGGCGTGCCGTGAGATTCGCTCTTAAAATATTGTTCCTGCGCCGATAACAGTAACAAAGTCATGAACATCCAAAGCGACATGAAACCGATTAAAACGGTACACGAGAAAAACAATTTCTTCCTCCATCGTCGCCCGCAAAGGAAACTCATCGTCGTTGCTCGTCTCGGCGTTGACTAGCGCCGATAATCGCGCGATAATTTTTCGTTTCGGTTTTTTGACGGGAAACTCGATTGTAAAGTCATGAAAATTGCTTGCTCACGAAGGTTAACATACTCCGATTAATTCCATGCGCCGCTGGTACCTCCGTCGACCGTGGGCACTGTCTTTTTAAGAGCCACTAGCGAGGAGACGACCGACGACCGAATGGTACTGTAATTTAGGATGTGAAATACGTTTCGACGTCGATCTACGTATGGAAACAACCGAAAATTGTATGGATTTGAACCGTGTACGTCCTTGGAATTGTACGAACGGAGAATTTTCGTGAAACGTACAAAAATACAGTACGTAGACGAACAGAGGTTGAGAGGTGAATCGGGGACCATGCGCGACCCAACCAGACGAAAAATCCGTCGTCGTCGTTGGAGTAACCTACATATTTATATTTCACAACCAACCTTCAACAATGTTGTAGAGAACAACTACGTTTCAATTCTGGTCCTTAAAAATGCTGACGACGGTCCAGAAAACGCACCGACAAAAACTTTCATGAGCATCTTTTTTGCTGTGACACGGTTCGCAATGGGCACGAAATGGATTTCAATTTTTTTGCAGTTATGTTATTCTTTTGAGCGCATCTAGAAACCTAAACAATTCTCAAATGGTTCATAATTTGTAAAAATGCTAAAAATGGCAGAGTTCAAGTCTAAATTTCGTGGTTATTCTCAACCGACCAACCTTATTAATGCAACTTTTGCTACGATTTTTTTTGTTTTTTAACGGATTTAAAACATTTAGACAATACCGTAAAAGGTTCGAGAATAAGCCCCGAGGTTATTTTATTTCGATTGGGTCTGACCCGGGGGTATTATCGAGAGGGGGGTCTTTTATAGAAGTGGTGGGAGGGGGGGTTGTTTTATTTCAACCTCTTCAAAATCATTAAACATCAATAACAATGACTCAAAATCTGTGTGTGAAAATTTTCAAACAAGCTTTTTTCTATGGATTTTCCGTGGTTTTGCATTATAAATCGCCATTTTCTACTTGAATTCAACTGACATCCTAACATGCTTTTCTTTAAACATAGCAAAAAAAATTGTCTTTTGTGAGGCGGTATTTTTGAGGGGAGGGGTATTGTATTTCGAATGGATCTGACGCGGGAATTATTTTCGAGGAGGGGTTGTTTCTGGGGGGAGGGTGGGGGCGAAATTTGAAAAAAACCAGATTGACTTCGACTATCAATTCGTTTAATTCTAAAGTCAACGCATTATCCGTCGAGAATGCTTCGCTGAAAGCGACGATCGAATTTAACGTTAGAACGTATCGTTTTGGGCTTGAATTAGAAACAAAATTAACATTTTTTCAATACGGGCAGAAAATTTTTTTTGGAAATGTTTTTTTGGGTATTAAATGTTTTGTTGACAAGTTTTTCATTTTTTTCTCGTGTTTATCGCCTGAATTTTCTCTCATTCGGTTGCTGACGGAGATGCAACACGGACTTTATTTGCAGCACATTTTATGCGAAAAAAATCAAATCAATTTCTAATTTTATACAATTTTCTTGCGTTTGCGGCGCTGCGTTGGTCGTTTTTTTATTTTATATTAAAATGTCGGTTGAAAATTCGGTCGCACTGTTTGCGTTTTTAGCATTTTTTGTTTTTTCGAAACGTAACTGTCTGGCGAGGTGTCATTTTGAATGAATTTTACTCGAAGAGTGAAAAAAATAAGAAACAATACTCTTTTTTAAGTATTTTTCGCTCCGATTCGATGCTAAATCGTGATCAAAAGATCGCAGAATTTGATGCGCAAGTTAACAAATTCGTTTCGAAAGAGTTGAATTGCAACAGAAGCATAAATTACCATGGAAAGTCGCATTTGCTTGCATATTGTCGGCTAGCGCTATTTTTCGAGTCATTTTGCTCTAAAAACTGTCTGAACTTGATTTTTCCAATATTTGCTGGTTAGTGCTGTCGCCGGGACACTTTGTGCGCGTTTTTTGCCAGTTTTAAAGCAAATATCTGATTTATTACTTAAAGATGGACGAAATGGATGAATCGAAAGCTCAAGTGTCGATGCTCGCCGCCGAAATGGACTTCGCCGAAAGCAAATTGGGCTCAGAATTCGTTTTTAATAATCCAAATATTAAAGGCATGTGCGAATGCGCAGAAAGTATTTAGATTTCTCAACGTGGAGAATTTATTTATATTTCCATTCAAATCCAACTTCCTGTAAGCATATGTCGATTTCCATAACATAACTTCATCATCAATTACATATTTGTAACCACAAATACTTTTCTGTACTGATTTTCATATCCAATTACTTATTT